>PVIU01002810.1:10108-161134 GCA_004026605.1 Ondatra zibethicus
GGTCCCAACCAATCAACAAAGCGGTTTAAATCAGTGAAAGGTCCCAACCAATCAACAAAGCGGTTTAAATCAGTGAAAGGCCCCAACCAATCAACAAAGCGGTTTAAATCAGTGAAAGGCCCCAACCAATCAACAAAGCGGTTTAAATCAGTGAAAGGCCCCAACCAATCAACAAAGCGGTTTAAATCAGTGAAAGGCCCCAACCAATCAACAAAGCGGTTTAAATCAGTGAAAGGCCCCAACCAATCAACAAAGCGGTTTAAATCAGTGAAAGGTCCCAACCAATCAACAAAGCGGTTTAAACTCGTTTTCCCCACTGCTTTAAACACTAGGCTCAAGCGACCTGGTTCCCAAGAACACGAATGTCTGCCTGCGAACTGCGTTCAGGAGAGAGGGTAGCGCCTTCCACAGCAGGGGAGCTGCAGCCACCGTCCCTCCCAGGGGAGACAGAAGCCTTCTAACCCCTGGCTATTTTAGTCTACTTTTCAATATTCTATTTTTACATGTGTTAAAAGGGTATGAATTTCCTTTGGTAGTGACAACTGGAGGATAATCTATTAATTTAATATGGCAAAAGAATGATGAAAATGTATGAATGATTAGCACTTCCAGCCTAACCTTAAGGTCAGATTGCTAACCCTTAAAATAAGATCCCAGGAAGACAGAGCAGTAACAACATCCCGATGCTGCATCTGAAACTGAAACCGTATCAGGAGAAAGTATGCTGTCTGCCTGAGGTCAATATCAAAATAATAAGGGCAAATACTGGGCCAGGAAAGTGAGGGAATAATAATGATAAATTAGCCAGGTGGGTGGAACAAGGAAAACACATGATTTTTAAAATGTGTTAGAAATTAGAATGAAGTTTGGTCTTGAGATTCTTTTTTATTTATTTTTAAGTTCATGAAAATGACAGCCTGCATTTTACTATCATGAAAACCAGGATCCTGAGCGACAGCTTGGTCCTCCCCACCCCTGTAGTGACCCTTGGCAAACTGCACAATTTCTCAGCAACAAGTGTGTAAACTTCTGTGTCCCGTGCTCCAGCACACAGACACCTGACAATGAGATGTGTGTGCTCAGGTGATGCCTAAGTCACCTTTGCTGGACACAGCCAGGGCTGCTGGGCTACACACCGGCAGCCCCAGCCCTAGAGACAGAGCCAAGAGATTTGCCACAAGCTTGAGGCTAGCCTGGTCTACCTGAGGCTAGCCTGGTCTACCTTGAGGCTAGCCTGGTCTACCTGAGGCCCAGGCCAGCTAGGGTTACACAATGAGACTCAAATGACATAAAACATGACTACACACCAAAAACTATAAAGCATTATATAATTTAACTGAATCTTCTGAGGTATTTCAAGTCTAAAAATCAGTAATCCTGTCAAATCAAGGCCTTCACATAACCATTCAATGTGGTTTTTAGATATCAGAACCAGTGATTAATGCATGTGGCTAATCAAGAGAAATACAGCACACATATGCACACATACTGATTATAGAATTTTTTAGTTTTATTGATTCTTTGTGGACTCACATCAAGCCTGATTATAGAATTTTTATTTATTTGGGCTTTTTCTTCCATTGTTTTTATTAAGCTATACATTTTTCTCCGCTCCAGTCCCTTTCACCCCCTCCCTTGCTACCCTCTCCCGTGACCGCCATGCTCCCAATTTACTCAGGAGATCTTGTCTTTTACTCTTTCCCATGTAGATCCACGTATGTCTCTCTTGGGGTCCTCTTTGTTGTCTACTCTGGGTTGTAGACTGTAGGTTGATTTTTCTTTATGTCTAAAAGCCACTTATGAGTGAGTACATATGATATTTGTCTTTCTGGGTCTGGGTTACCTCACTCAATATGGATTTTCATAGATCTATCCATTTGCCTGCAAATTTCAAGATGTCATTATTTTTTACCACTGTGTAGTACTCTATTGTGTAAATGTACCACATTTTCTTCAGTCATTATTTGGTTGAGGGGCATCTAGGTTGTTTCCAGGTTCTGGCTATGACAAATAATGCTGCTATGAGAATAGCTGAGCACATGTCCTTGTGGTGTGATTGAGCATCCTTTGGGTATGTACCAACAACGGTATTGCTGGGTCTTAAGGTAGATAGATTGTTTCCTAATTTTCTGAGAAATCACCATACTGATTTTCAAAGCAGATGTCCAAGTTTGCACTCCCACCCCCTGACCCTGTATCCTTTCCAGCATAAGCTGTCATCAGTGTTTTTGGTCTTGTTCATTAGCTTTGGAGCCTGCCCTGGAACTTGCTCTGTAGACCAGACTGGCTTTGAATTCACAGAGATCCACCTATCTCTGCCTCCTAAGGGCTGAAATTAAAGGTGGGCACAGGCACCACCTGGCTTCAATTATAGAATTTTTTAAAATAGGCTTTTATGTTATGTATATGAGTGTATGCCTGTATGTGGGCATGTGTACCACACAGTGGGCTGGTGCCTAGCCAGCAGGGAGTGTCTTACCCCTGGGGCTAGCATAACAAAAGTTGTGAGTTGTCGTTTAGTGCTGGAAACTGAGCCCAGGTCCTCTGAAAAAGTAGCAAGTGCCCTTAACCACGGAGTCATCTCTCCTATACTCAAATACAGAATTTTATGTTCTGAAATAATAAAATGACAACCAGGATTCTAGAAGTTAGATTTTTGCCTACTCTAGCTACATTCACCATGACCCATTTCATCACACCAACTAATCTATGGTCTCTAAAGCAGCACTGCACACACACAAACACACAGACATACACACACACACACATAGACATACATACACACATACACATACATCATACATACATACATACATACATGCACAGACATATACACACACATACATACATACACACACCTTAAAGGAAACAAAATTGTGTAAACTACTCTCTCAGATTTGAAGTCAGAAGTGAGATTATAAATCATCTTATTTATATTACCAGTTAATGAGTATAAATTCAACTTTTAGCAAGTTTCTTTATCTAAAAATAAAAATACAATGATTCAATCCAAAATACTCTGGGCATGGAAGTACAAGTCTTTAATCTCAGCACTCAGGAGGCAGAGACAGATCTCTGTAACTTTCAAGCCAGCAAGGCTACAGTCTAAGACCTTGTCATTAATTAAATAACTAAGAAATTAAATCAGCACCTAGAATCTTGTAAAGTCAGCAAAATACCTTAACAATTTTATCTCTTCCTCCTTTTAGAAGAAATTGATTTTAAAAAAAAATCTCAGCAAGACATTTCATTTCCACGTCAGTCCTCCCTGTTGTTCTAACCTTCCGAAGCTCAGACGGAAGGGACAAAAATGGAAGATTAACGCACAAAGCCACCCCAGGCCCAACTAACCCCGGTGTTCACTCAGCTCTGCTTGAACTCACAAAAGCTCTGCCTAAAACATGAAGAACAGGCCCTGTGAGCTTATGCAGAGCTTTGAGGAGGCTAATCTGAAGATGTGTGCTTTTAAGGCTACCTTCCTCTGCATAAAAGGAGCTGAATACAGTTTTTAAGTTTTGAGCTACATCACAGACAAGGGTTCTAAACTGCCTCCTCTCCAGCCTCCCCCTCTTCCTCACAGGATCCCAAAGCCCGAGTTTCTTCCTTTTCTCTACCTGAATGTCCACAATGAACCCCAGCAACTGCAGACAGAGTACGACTTCCAGGCTGAAGTCACAGCGGGAGAGGGAGAGAAACTGCCTCTGGCCCGCAAGAATTCCGAAACCATCAGTACCCAGTTTTCCTATTATGAAATAACCCAACCTTTTCTGGAAAAACAGAGGCTTACCATTGACTTCTTACTGAAATCTACTCACTATCAAATGGTATAAGGCATATCATTAAATAACTGCTGGGGAGGGGATGAGCGTGCATCTCAGTAGGAGAGCATATGCCTGGCATGAACAAGATCCTAACTTCAATCCCTCATACTGTAAAGCTAACAACAAGATATTAAGAAAGGACTTAAAACAACTTCTACACTCCCCCTTTCATGAAAATATTCCTTTATAGGATCGATATACTTTTATATTATTAATATGCTTCAAATATAACGCTGTATATATCATCATATAAAAGATACACTGAGAAGAGGGGCTGGAGAGAGGGCTCAGTGGTTCCCAGCTCACGTGTTCTTGCAGGGACTGGAGCTCAGCTCCTAGCAGACACTGAGCAGCTCACAACTGCCTGTCACTCCAGGTCCAGGGGATGTAAGGCCCTCTTCCGGCCTCTGTGGGCATCTGCACTCATGTGCACATAACCACACCTCCCAAAACACACATGTATAACTAAAAATAAAAAAGATATGCTGAAGGTAAGTATAAATACTATGAATTCTAATAAAAAGGTACTTACTGTATTCCAAAATCTAGAACTGACGGCTGGAAATGTAGGCCTTTCCCAGTGAACAGTTTCTCTGAGAAGCTAAAAGACAAGAGAAACGGAGAGAGATTGATGCAATTCTCAAATCTGGATGTTGCACCTGTTTACCTAGGCCATTGACTTTAAATTCAAGAGATGTAATTTTACTCCCTTACAGATAAGCTTGAACTAGAGTTGCAAAAGATTTTGACATTCTTCGTTTACAGTTAGTATAACATTTATCAAGTGTATAAATCTTATCAGCATGATGACATAAACGGGGTCCCAATTAATGACTGCTAGGTTTTTTTTCTACATGTAATCAGGTAAACAGGTCTCTCTTCATATACCCAGAATAAAGAAAAGCATTTATGTAAAGTAGGTTTAAAAGAAACTTTGGTACCTAAATTTGTTAGACTAAAGGTCAATAGGAAAAGGTCTGTGTGTCGCAGCCAGGCCAGCTCCTGAAGGCAGACATAATCTTCAGCCAGGTCTGGATTTTATTTGTTTGCTTTTGTTTGTTTTGAGATGAAGACTCAACGCTGTAGCTCAGGCTAGGCTGGGAACTCACTATGCAGCGCAGGCTTGTCTCAACTCATGGAAATCTCTTATCTTGGCTCCTGAGTGCTGGGATTATAGATATGAACCATCGTTCACAGTATATATTTTTAAGAGTAAGAATCACATAAAATCTCAGACAGCAAAACACATTTTAGCAATTGTTTCTCATTACTGTGATCTCATTTCCCTTTAAAGGTCACAGGGCTGGCTCAGAAGTTAAGGGCATTTGCTGTTCTTACAGAGGACCCAGGTTCAGTTCCCAGCACCTATAGAGTGACTCACAAGCATCTTTAACTCCAGTTCTAAGGGATCTGACTGTCCTTTTGGCTGAGTCCTTTGGGCACCAGGCACACACATGCTACACATATATGAATCACCAGGCATACACATGCTACACATATATGAATCACCAGGCACACACATGCTACACATATATGCACACATATAAGCAAAACACTCATATACATAAAATAAATATTTTAAAAGCAAATGGCCATAGATCAATTCAGTAGAAAAACATACCAAACACATGTAAATGGGAAAAATGATAAAGATATAACAAAGTATATAAACATCTAGACAGATTAATTAGATAGACAGACAGACATAGGACAATTTGAAAGTTACATAACTCAGAGATGTGTAACTGGGAAAGCTCCTTAAGTGAGCTTGCTTTATTTAGAGACTCAGAATAGCTTTCCATAACAGAATCTTGCCAGTTTTCCTCCCCTCCCCCCCACCAAAAGTCCCCAGAAAGGTGGTCCAGCCTCAGTCATCTGGACCGTAAGTCTTCCACTAGTACGCTTTCTGACCTTTAGAAGATTGTTCCTGAAAGCACAATCTATCGAGGGGTCAGAGAACCAGCCCACTGTCCTCACAATTCCAGTCTTCCATCCCTCTGATCCATCAAATGCCCTTCCTCTAATCCTTCCTCTGAGTCTCCAACAGCAGCCACATTAATAATACAAGTGACTGGTCTCATCTACCTAACTCTTGCCAACGCTCCCACCCGCTGGAGAACGGACACAGAAGAGGTAGCTGTGCAGTTCACTGGACTCCTCCAAACCCCCAAAGTCCAGCATTAATGCTCTGTCCTGCTTATAAAGAAGACATGAGCCTGCCTCCAGAACAGCAGGGAAAGTCTCAGAGGTCCACTGTGGGTGCCCACCCTCCACCAAGCTGGTCAAGGCTTGGCATTCCAGGAGAAACACAAGCAGCCTTGGAGAAGCTACAGAAATGCACTGCATTAATAATGAGCAATACCAAATGACAGCAATCCTTCCTGTCTAGGGCCCTGAGAAGTGAGCTGATCATGAGGTTTGGTACATGGTTTCCAAGTGGGTATGTGAAACCTGGAGGATTTCATCAACTCACCAAAGTCACAAAGCACGAAGAGACAGAGCCAGAACCCTAACTCAGATGGAGAACACTATCAAGTTTAGGCACCAACCAACCTACAGGGAACCCACGAGGCCCAGCCTGATAGATGACAGTCTGGGTGGCAGAGGTCTAATGAGCCTGGTTCTGCACTCGTGGACATTGCCTTCCTGTCCTGAGTGGGTCAGCAGCTTAATTTGTCAGAGCCTGCCTTATTATCTAAAAGGTCAGTGGACAGCAGGATTTAGCTTACAGTTGTTCTGAAGACAGAATGAGGAGACAAGGCCTTTGCTTCAAGCCTGAACGTGGTTTATGTAATAACTGCGAGATCATGTTACAAAGAGGATGACATTCATCTCACCAAAGAAGCAAGGAAGACAAATGGAAGGCAACTGGGGCCGTGTTTGCGCTGGCCTCTGGGCTGAGAGGCCCTGTGGAGTGGCAATGCTGTCTATGAATAGAACAAATCAAACACAGACCTGGGCTGTCTCCCACAGTCAGAAACTTCACGTACTTAACAAAATCCAGGCCACGGGGGAATCAATGTAAAGTAATGGAGCAGAAATATCCCAAATTTCTCTAACTTTTAAACAAAAAAACTCATCAGTGATTTTTCCTCCTAAAATCAAAGAAAGATTATTTTCCCTCATTAGTAGATTTTACCTCACCTGCCTTACAAATTTAGAAAACAAACAACAAAATTTGGAAAACACATCAAGGCATATGGAAGTTTAACATTAAGTAAGTTAAAATAATGGTAAATAATAATGATGATGGTAAAAACTCGTAAAGACAGTATTGATCTAGAGTCCTCGCACAGGTGCTACCAGACCGCAAGGCTGCGGGTTGGTATCACAATTCCCTCCCTAGGCAGCCTCCATAAACCACAATTTCTCTTCTTTCCAATAAATCTTTGAAACTAATCCTGTCCAACCTCTGTCTTAGGCACTCTCAGACCTGTCTTTATTTGGGTCAAAAGACCGTCTTCATCGCAATCCCTCAACCTTCCTCCCGCCTGCCCTATGCTCCGATTCATGTGGGTCCTGTCATCCCTTTATAACAGAAGAGTGAGCAAACATCTCCTTGACTTCTGTGAGCTGCTCGAGCCAGCCCAGGTGTGGAAACCTCGTCCACAGCCTGTGGATCGGCAGCACAGGGGAAACAGCTAGGGCCTGTGGCTTGGCACCTCCAGTGGGGAAGAGACTTGGAGACCACAGTCTTGGTCTACAGGCTCCGGTAAGACAGAAAATGTTGGAACTGAATGAGATTAGAGGACTCCGGCTAGGGTCTGCTGCAGAGCTGACCACTGAAGTTCTCCATACATATAAAATTAAGCCAAATAAAACAAAATTAAATTAAAAATAAGCTTGAAAAGAAGACTAGTCCAAGAGAAAAGACATTTGATCAGACATAAGACAGTCTGAGCCGGATGCAGCTGTGCCAGCATCCTATGGTACAGAACTCAGTTCCCTCTTCTGCAGAATGGGTGAGCTGTGCTGGATGCAGCTGACAGTTTCAGAGCTATCCGAACACCTAGATTCCTTACTCCAATTTTATCTAGGAGCTGATGTCATATGCACCATTGAAAAACAACAGCTTAGACAAGGGCATGAATTAACCATAGCCAGCTGTCCTGGCTGCTCAGAGAGCTTGTCATCTCCCCCTTTCCAGAGTGAACGGTGGGGCCAGTAACTCTGGCCCAAGCCTGGCAGTATTAGGGCAGGTGCTCAGCCTAAGAAATATGCCCTCCTCAGGCCATTTCCCAGGTGTGGGAGCTAACAGACAACCGCAAGGCTTTCCTACTGAGAATGAGAACCTTCTTGGGGAAAAAAAATGAAAAAGAAAACAAAAAAGGCAAGGTTTCTTTTTCCTTTTAACTGTGGTGGAATCCTGGACCCCATATGTGCAGGCTGGTACTGCTCTACTACTGAGTCCCGGCCCAACTCCAGCAGAGCTCAGAGAACAGGGCCGTCTGAAACAAACCCAGGCAACAGCTATCACAGCTGGACACTGGATGGAGACCACGTCCACGTCCAAAAGGCTGACTGTCAGCAGAGATGTAAAAATTGAGAAGAGAGTGGAAGCAGGGAGAGGAAAGTGGGCGATGGCAGAGGAGAGGCAGGCCCCAGGGGCCTCACGGTGGACCACCTGGGGTGCTCTCCCATGCTCCAGCAGATGAAACCATCTATGCTTTTCTCCTAAAAGTTTGGCCACTTTCTTGCATGGAGGCACTGCTGCAGGATGGCCTGCTCTTTCCACACATTGGAATGTGAGACTCGGCAGTGACCACCCACGGAAGGAGAAGCAGGGTGGCGCCTAGCTGTCCTCCACACTCCTTAGACGTCTTTTCCATCAGTGGCTCTAGGATCCTTACATCTACCGAGCTGGCTGCCCTTTAATAAACTGTGCCAACACCTAGACAGCAAGCAGGTTTTTTTTTTCAAAATTAAAAATTTGAAAACAACTTAAAGCCAAGACAAGGGCTTTGGCCAATGAGAAAGACCAAAAGGAGAAATAAAGAAAGGGTCCATTCTCATCTCACAAAGTCTCTGCACCAAAAGGGGAAACAAATTACTCCATGAAAAACCAATGTTCATGTCTACATTCTGGTGTCCAGAGAAGACACTTTACATTAAGGACCTACTTACTAGACTGTTCTCATTGATCCCAGCAACACACTATGGCAGCAACACAAATGCTTCGAGACCTGTGGCCTCTGTGAGGGTAAGGATCCCTGCATCCCTGCAAAGAGCATCCCTTCTTCTCAGTGGTACATACCCCAATGACATACCCATCCCCCAAGCAAGAAGCAGGCACCTCTAGGACTCGGTCCCTGTTCTCAGAGGCCTTAGAGAACTTAGTACTTTCACAGTGTGCACTGCACCATAGCTCAATCCCTGCAGAGACAGAACACGCCCAGGCTGCGGCAGGCCTTACTGACTTGCCCACAGCTGGATGGCTAGCTCAGAACAAGGCCTCCCTCAGGCTCTCAACACTGGCTATGACTGGAAACTCACAGGATCCAAGAGCAAGGCCCTGCTGCTCAGGGCCTTCACTCAACAGCACACGGCTTTGCTACATGACCTATGGCATGAGCTGCAAGCACACTAGCAAGGGCGCGGGAGGCTCCAAGTTCCATCCCCAGGAACCACAAAGAGTAAACAAACATCAGATATAAGGTACTGATGACATGAGTGAGAAATTCTGTGCCACAATCTTAGTATCACATATTTTGTTTTGTTTTTTACTTCAAAAATACTTCTCCCCAGAAGCCTACTGATAGGAAAACCCTGGAAGACACATGCACTGCCTCAGGCAGCCAGTTCGAGCCATCCATCTTCCTTGGAAGTCAGCATTAACTACGGGGTTTGAAACCACTGGGTTTTTTCCTCCACACTAAGACCTCACAATGGCGAACTGTTGACAGAATAGGGCTTTCGGGGCTTCCTTCACTGAAGGAAGGGGCAGGCTTCAAGGTCAACGCATCAGTACACTGGGTGAGAACATCAGAGAGTGAAGTAACCTGGGCAAGGCTGTCTGGGCCTGTTGGATGACCTCTCAGTGACCCAGGAAAAGGGAGATGAGCTTGCTCCAGTCTGAAAGCAGCCCCAGAGTACTGACAGCCAGACCCTCCTACGACGATGACAAACGTCCTCCACTAGTGTGCTCCCCAAACTGCAGAAGAAAATCCCCACAGTGACACCCACAGGGAGAAGTCCTCTGTCACAGACTCAGTGACTAGCCAGCTACTCTTCCTGGGTGGACCCTGGGCTCCCGCCTGCTCTGGGATTTTCAACACCACCCTTGCCGTTCTGTCTTTTCTCTAGATACATATGAAGAGACTTACGTCCTGACCTCTTAGACCCTCTGGCCTTCCGTTTCTTCAAGCCCTTTACCCCTCACAGTCTAAGTGTTGACAAATAACAACTAGGCATTAGTCCTTCGGAGGTGCCAGATGCTAGAGCAGCCTTTATCTTATCACAGGTTATTGTAAGAACTCTGGGTGGGAACCCAGCATCTGCTACACTTAGGATCATACCCTCCCTAGCAGGAGGTTTTGGTGTCCTTGAAGACAGTAGTCTTCTCGGGATCAAGACCACGGAGAGACAACTTGCTCTGTAAGCGTCCTCACCACATCCAGCACGTCCACCACAGGCATAGAAGCCATTATCCCACCCGGTCACTGGCAGGGTCCTTATCTAAGTGCTCATTTCCTCAGGTAACAGGAAGTCAACTAGCACCATGCCAGTTTCATGCATGAGGAGATGACTGGAGGGCTTACACAACTTGCCAAAGCCCTCCTGCTCCAGGTGTGAACACACGGGATCCCGGCCGGCCTGCCCCTTCCTTGTTATCATGCGACCCTCCGCTCTCCTGCTAACGGCACTAGCGATCTACAAGCCGTGGAATCACGGGCTGAGCTTTCTTAATCTCGCTGCTGGCTGCCATCTCTGGAGCAGCCCTCCCTGGGTTTCTAGGAAACTGTTTCTGTATGCTGTCCTTCCTTGACAGCTGTACCATCTGTCTGTCCCCTCTCTGGTTCCTTGTTCTCTGTGCATCTCTGCACAAGACTGTTTCTGAGTTCCTGGTTCTCTCACTCTGACCAAGGGTTCCTGCCATCTCTAAGACATTTGTTATCTGGTGGCTATTCAACACCTACCTGGCCACACTTGCAGATTTTCCCCTTTACAGCTCCTGAACTTGGAACTGGCCTCTTACCAGTTTTACTAGCTCCCCTTGTTTCTAGGATACGGTCACATGACAAGATGTGACCAGGGCATCAGGCACTGAAGTGGCAAGGAGGGGAGGGGAGGGGAGGGGAGGGAAGGGGAGGGGAGGGAAGGGAAAGATGGAAGCCAGAGTTCTTCCTGCGGGCAACCACAGCAACAATAGTGCAACTGTGTTAGTGGCAAGGGTGACAGTATCCCTAGCAGGTTTTTTGGTGGTCATTCTAGCTGCCAAGTCCCCTCTAGCTTGTGTTCCTGAAGCCTATTCTTAATTCTTCCTAGAGATTCCCTGTTACCAGTATCTTCAATAATTTTTTTTCTTTTACGCTTAACTCAGCCAGCAGTAGTTTCAATAGTTTCTGTGGTTTAACTGATTCATTCCCCAAGCTTGTGTATGTGTGGCCTAGACCCCTCTGAAGCTCCTGGCTTGCTGCTCCACCTATACCAGAACCACCTCTTGGAGAGACAGTTGCCAGCACCTCCGGGCGGAATCTAAGACAGCAGTTGGCTTGGTCTGTGAGATTCCCAGCTTGCTGAGTTGCTTGCCTGCGTGCCCCCACTCCTGATGCCAGCTTTATCAGCACAGCAAGTGGCTCTAAGGAGTCTCCAGGGATGTCACATTTTCATAACACTGAGTTTCTTGTTCTCCATTCCCACCATCAGGACTTTAATTTCAAATAGCACTGCATTTGCAATTCAAAAAACTTCAAAATAAGCCATTGCATTCACACATTAGTCGCAATGCATTTTGCATGCTGCAAAGAACTCTTGTGGCCACATGGACTGTAAAAAATCTGTCAAAGGAAAGGGGCAGGTAAGGCCCAGTGGGATTAGGAAAGTGGAGGCCTGGCCCTGAAAATGTTGAGACTCTAGCTCCTCCTCCTTCTCTCCAGAGCTCCCCCCCTCCCTTCCCCCTTCCAAGAATGCCCAGAGGTGAAAGGTTTTACAGCTGTATCACCCTACTGACTTCCCACAGACCCCAAACCAGGGAGGCCAACCCATCAGGGAATGGAACCTTTAAAACGGTAAGCCAAAATAAACCTTTCTCCCTATAAACTGATTGTTATAGGTATTTATCACCGTGATGAAAAACTAGTAGTGAACTCGCCTCTTTTTAAAAGATCATCTGAAAGCTCTTGAATCAGTCTGCTGGCTGAACTTGCTTCTATAAGAGTACAGGAACAGTAAGCTACTGACATTCATTTCTTCTATCTACCTGCATTAGGATCTTACCAAAGTAAAGGCAGAGAGTTTCAAGGATACAGAGACAAAGAAGACAGGCTGTCTCACTATTGTGGATAGCGTGTGTATCTCCTACACCCCCATGATGGGTGTCACACACAATCCAGAGTGAAGTCCAGGCCCTAATTATCTAGGGTGTTCACAGGAGGAAATGATCACCTGCTATGAAGAACCTTTAGAAAAGCACTTTGGGAGGCTGGAGAGATGGCTCAGCAGTTAAGAGCACTGACTGCTCTTCCAGAGGTCCTGAGTTCAATTTCCAGCATCCACATGGTAGCTCACAACTGTCTGTAATTCCAGTTCAGGAGATCTGATACTTTCAGACCAATGCACATAAAATAAAGTTAAATCAATTTAAAAAAAGAAAGAAAGAAAACCACTCTGGAAGGGGAGCCATCTGAAAAAGATCTAGAGACCTAAGAGGTTTCAAACAAAGGGAAAACTCAAGACAAAACAAAAAAGGTTAATGACAAAAACTGAAGCAAATAAAGTTTCTTTGTTTCCCAATAGAATGAAAGAATAACCCTGTAACTTTACTTTCCACAGAGATATTTCAACTGAAATGCACTTCACTGATTTACCTTTAATCTCAACACAAAGGCCCAGGGATGGCTCAGCCTCCAGGTTCTTTCCCAGCAAGCCTGACAACCCAGGTCTGAGTCCAAGAACCCACACTATGGGAGGAGTGACCACTGTTCGCTGTCCTCTGACCTCTGCGAAAACGTGTATACATATGCGTCACACATACATACCCACTACACATACCGTACATAGATGTAAAACAAAATAAACTTTTAAAAAGTTCCAGCGTGAGAAAATTATTAAAACAATGTTTAGACGGTACATAGAATGTTAGTAACGTTGCCTGAGAAGTCTAATGGGTTTTTCTGAGCTTTTTAGCTGCTGCCTGAAGGGCAGGTTCGTGGCTGCTTGGCCACAATGACGCAGCCGCGTGGCTTTACAGCAGCCACGAGAACTTAGCACAGTGCTCACATATGGCTCGTAGTTTCTGCCTATTTTTATCTCTATGAATATTTGCACAATAGTGTCATTCAAGAAGTTCAACTCTTTTTGTTGAAAGAAACACATATTTTTTCTGAAGGTAATGTTTGAGAGAAAGCAATGAAGGCGTGTAATTCCACATGTGGCTGGGCGCACAGGCCTTGTGATTAAACCGCAAAACCAACAAATAGCTGAATAAACAAACAGAAACACAGCAGAACCCTCGTAGACAGCAATTCTGAGCTGTCTGCCGAACACCCATTGCATGGCTGCCACAGAATATGACTTATCGCCAAGCTCACGCCTATGTAATAATCCTGCTGTCAGAATGGCTTAAAAGCAATTTTTTTCATCTAAAACCCCAAGAAAAACCAGTCTAGTATATTCCCAGAAGAAAAGAGTATTCCTTAATATAAGATAGAGGGGAGAGGAGGTCAGTTCAGCATGTGCTGTGTCAAAGTGATGTTCTCTTGACTGCACAATAGTAACATTTCTGTTTCTACGCCAGGCTCTGGGCCTCTAACACCACCCAGGCCCTCCTTTTTCCACATAATGGGGTCTTAGCTGGGCACACATCCAAGGCCCTCTGAATGTGAGTGTAGCCAGTGATGTAAGGTCTAGCAAACAGGCTGGAAGCTCAGTCTCCAGGAAACCGTGTCCTCTAGCCTGTGCTCTCCTCCACTTCTGCAATGACACATCCTGGGTATCAGAGAAGGGAGAGGACCAGTGTCTGCATGCAGTGGGGTCCCTGAGGCCTGGAGCAGCAACTGCATGGCTCTGCCTCTGACTGCAGATGTGACCAAGATGCTTAATTATAGTTGAGCCAGCAGCCACTACTTAGGAGCACTAGTCCTGTGCAAACACTCATTACAGCATCTGCCTGCTGCCACAAAGACATGGCCGTGCCAGATTTTCATGGTGTCCAAGCCCTGAGCTTAGTTACAGTAACACAAACATAACCCAAACTTATTAGGAAACCAAATGCCTAAGTAGAAAAGATGGTTTCTACCGCCTTTCCCCGGGAAAAGGGCACTGACTATGACTGTGGCCCTCGGTAGCTTTAGCCAAGTGCTGCTGTCAATGAAAGATGCCTGCAAAGAGCTGGTTGAGAATCAGTGCTCTGCCTCACTGCCAGCCACAGAGAATGGCAAGAACCTGTGAGACACTGCGGGGAGCCAGAGGCAGAGCCACTCCTGACTGACAAGTTCCACCAGAGGCATTAGAGCTGGGTGATGTCCCCATCTACTTCCAAGAATCACAGTCCTAGAAGGGAACCTTGTGGTGGTTTGAGAGGCCCCAGAGAGACATTTGAATATTTGGTTCTTGGATAGTATAACTGCTCGGGGAAAATTAAGAAGTGTGGTCTGTTGCTGTTGTTGTTGCTGCTGCTGCTTTTTTGTTTTTTGTTTTGTTTTTTTGAGACAGGGTTTCTCTGCAGCTTTGGAGCCTGTTCTGGAACTAGCTCTTGTAGACCAGGCTGGCCTGGAGCACACAGGGATCCACCTGCCTCCCAAAAAGCTGGGATTAAAGGCCTGTGACACCACTGCCAGGCTAGGAAGTGTGGTCTTGTTGGGTTGGGGGAGGTGTGTCACTAGGTGTGGGCCATTCCCAGTAAGTGTTTTGAGTTTACCTGTGATCCACAAGCGCTCTCGCTCTCTCTCTCTCTCCCCTTCCTCCCTCCTTCCCCCACTCCCAGCTCCCTGCTTGTGGACCTCAGCTATGGCTCCAGTGCCCTGCCTGTCTACTGCCTGGCTTCCTGGTGTGATGGCCATGTTCTCATCTTCCAAAACTAAGTAGGGCCCCAAAAACTCTTTCTTCTATAAGCTGCCTTGGTCGTGGTGTTTCTTCACAACAGAAAGTAACTAGAATATCTCATCAATAAGAGCCCAAATGAACTAACTTTTCAAAGACAGCTCATAACCTCTGTCATTACTGATATACAGTAACTCCATCACCTGGGGCAGCTGACAGGAAACAGTTGAACTCCTGTTCTTCTTGAGTTGTTCCGCAGAGGGACCCTGCAAGCTCTTGTAAAACTAGAAGAGGAAAAACCTAGAAAACTGTGTGTGCATGGGACATGCGACAGTGGGAAGAAAGAACTAAATTCCCAGAGCAACAATATCACTGGGTTCTAGGCAGAGACCACTGGGAGAATTAGAAAGATATAGAGTGAGGGTCTTTGACCAGCGTAATGTTCTGTCCTGTCTCCCATGCCCACTCCCTTCCAGCTTCCAGCCTCAGACCCCCACTTTCTCTCTCTCTCTGGTCCCCCTCTCGGAGAGGCAGCCTCTCTCTCCCTCTCTCTTCCTCTTCCCTTTCTCATCCTCTCTCTCTCTCTCTCTCTCCTCCCTCTCCCCTTTCGTCTTCCCCTCAATAACCTACCTAATAAATGTTCAACTTTACATGGCGTATCTCTCTCTCTCTCCCGCCCTCCGCTGCCCTCCGCTGCCGCCACATGGCTGGAACCATTGGGGACCTGCCCGCGTGGTCTCGACCCGCAGCAAACTGCCGGGGACTGCAGAAAAGCATAATAACCAGACCTTCAGTATCCTCTATTGGCAAAGTAAGACCTATGAACCCACGGGAGGATGGAATGAAGATGCCGGCAAAGAGCTCGGCCAATGGTCAGTTGGGATGTAGGCCCTAACCTGGAAAGAAAAGGGAAGAAGTAGCAGAAAAGAGAACAGAAGATGGACAACTCAGGGAGAGCTACAAAGGTCTGTTCCAGAATTCCATTTACTACAGGCAGAGTCAGGGAAGATGGCAATATCCTGCCCGCTGGATTCCAGAGAACTGGCACAGGCTGCACTCCACAGGGACCCAGCAGCTGGGGCCTCCCTTTCAATTCAGCCAGGGGGTTTAATTGTTCTTAATTATACAGATGCCACTAATATGCAAATCCTGCACCCAGAGCTTTCCTTTTAAATTGTAATTTTTCTTTCAAAGCCTTGAGTGCTGAAGTGTAATTGCTGAAGAGGCTGTAAAAGAAAGAAGGGCCCTGCTGGTCCCCAAGCCTAGGAGCCAGGGCCTATTTGCTCAGGCCCCTTCTAGGTCTGCTGGCCTCTCATTGCAGGTCAGCCCCATCCTGCTCCAGGGACTCCTTCCCAGACCACCTCTAACCATGCCCCCCTCCCTCCAGCACTCCCAGCCCCAGACAAAGAGCAGCAAGCATCCTGCATGGAGCCACAAAGGCAACCAGGCAGCTGCAGAAAGCAAGCAGCCGGAGGATATGATCTGACCCCCATGCTCAGTCAATGGCCGTCAAAGTCCACGGTAAAGCTCTCTATCAAGGGAGATTACAATACCAGCTAACAATGGGGATCGAGGGGAGCTAGAGTGAGGAGGGAAAACCTGCCGTGCACAACTTGGTAACAATTAAAAAATAAAAAACCAGGAGAGAAACTGAGAAGGCAGGTGCCAGAACACTCAGCCAAGCCGGGATCTGTGGAGCATTTGAGACATTTCCCTTTCCTTAGATTTCCTAAAAACTGGGAAGTGCGTCTGTGTCCAGAACTCAGAACATTCAGAATGGCGTGGTTTGGAGCCATTTGAGGGCAGTAGAAAAGTAGAGACTTCCTGAGCACAGCCTGGAGTTGTTCCGCCTGCAGGCCCTCCGTCCAAAGCACTGGTTCTGTTAGCTTATGGCACCGGGCCAAATTCTTGCTCACACCTTGGTGCTCTCTTCTCTGGCTCCTGTCTGTCCCTTCCCTGTGCCTGCGACCCAGGCCCGGTCCTCTCAACCTTACCACCTCAAGTCTACTGAAGACTGTGTCTTCAGGGCTTCAACAGGATCCTAACGTCCAGGCTCGCCCCACTTAGCATCCCAGTCTTTCACCCTACAGGTGAGCGGCTAAAACCACTCTACTTCAATCATGTCTTCACAGGTGGTCCTACACTGTAGCAACCCTGGACCTCTGTCTCAAAATGCACATCCATTCCTCCGGAACCTGTATCTGCTTTTAAGCCCTAGGCAGAACCTTACCAGGCCCGTGCCACAGCTCAGCGCAGATTCCACCAGCTGGATCCCTTGCCCTGGCTGCTGCTTTCCCTATGACCACATTCAACTCTGAAGGTTCAGCCCTTAAACCCAACTGAGAGCTGGTCAGTGCTTTATTCTGCATCTCCCAGATAACTCCCGCTTTCAGAGGCCTTCCATGAAGTCCATGCCACAGTCCCTCAGGATCCCCATCCAGCTACATCCTCTCATCTCCTGGGTCCACATCTGTTCCAGCTTCAGAGGTCTTCCAAGCTCTGAGAACACTCCAGCCAGGTCCGGCCCGGTGGTTTTTGCTGCTCTGGCCCCTGTTCACTCCAGCATTCTTTGCTCAGATGATCTCTTGGCAAATTTCTTCCTTTCTTTCAAATCTTTGAAAAGATTCCCTGCTTACACCCACAGGTGTGACCCACAATCCACACTCCTGCCCTTCTCTGGCCTTTTCAACTTTTCCAGTCCTCACTGTTCCTCTAACATCCGTGGGCTCAGTGAGTCTGCTAAGGGTCACTGCTGCTCTGCTTCCCGCTGCCAGGCTGTAACGATCCACCCAGACAGGGATGTGGGTCGACTTTGCAGGCCAGTGTGTCCTCAGGGCTCAGGACCGTCTCTCTCAGTAAGCAATGCCATCCAAATAGAAGAACTGTTTCCCACTTGTGCCACGGGCCTATAAAACCACAGCCCAGGCCACAAAACTGTCCTTTCCATTATCCGGTATAAAATGGTCTCGTTCTAACATGTCAAAAACATAGCATGAAAAGGACCCCCAGTTTCAACCTTAACCTTAGGTTGAGTAAATCTAATTTACAAAAAATAACGAAATGTGCACAGACTTTCTTTTTAAACCAATGCCAGGTAACCGATACATTTCAGCTTTTTTTTAAATGTCAGGAACAGATTTGTGATATGGTAAAGCACTTGCCTAGTGTGTGCAAGGCCTGGGTTACACACACACACACACACACACACACACACACACGCAAGCTCTTACCATGACAAGGATATACAAAATTGGGATGAGTTAGATGATTACAAATGCTACAGCTCACAGGGGGACCTTGGGGGAGGGTTGGAGGGGGGAGGGGAGAGGCAGGGAGGGGAGCAGAGAAAAATGTAGAGCTCAATAAATAGTGTGGAAAAAAAGAAAAAAACCAAACGCTACAGCTCTGAGATGCACTGAGAACGATCTCGAGTTTGAGCGACAGGTAGGTCTGGACTGGAAGAGGACAGGGTGGCGAACCCTCGATCTGAAGCTTTCTGAAAGCAGCACCTAAGTATGGTCCTGGCTCAAATCCAACTGATACAGGTTCTCTGGCTGTGGAGGAACCTCCTTGGCTCATTAACATGGGAACCCCTGATCACCGAAGTCACCCTGAGTCAGTGCCTTCCCGGCTCCTTCATGCCCAAGGCAGGTAAGAGGCAGACAAGGAGTATTCACAGTGAACACAGACTATACAGACTAAAGAACAGCACAGTTCCTGAGTGGACAGGATGGGCCCACCACAGGAAACTCCAATGGCCTTTGATGAGGCTTTCGACCAGCACTGGGTGGAGACTGAGATAATTTTTGTTGGTGTTGGTCTCTTGTTGAATGCACTACCAGCTGAGCCTCACAAATGTAGTGAGTGACCTACACAGTCTTTTGCGAGCCTCCTCAGCCCAGCTGGAGAGGCGATTGTGCATTTTACCCAGGTAGGGAATGGGCACACAAGTGGTCATCACTGCACATTTTACCCAGTTGGGGAATGTGCACACATCGTGGTCATCACTGTTCACACTCTTCAACTCGTTTTGCACTCTACTGAACTTTTCAGGCTAAAAATCACTTCCCTCTTTTACTCTTGGAGTACATGAATGTGACTAGTTCACAACCAACAGACCCTTTGGGGACCAAAGACTGACTGCCTACCAGGTCAGCAACCAAAGTTACTCTTTTGGTCTCATTGTGTGACTTATTCATTCATAATTTGCAATCCCAGAATGATGAAGAGTCGCAAGTATTTATAAGTCAGTTTCACAGAAACATAGGTGAGCTGAGTGGAGGCCCACTTCAAAAGTCCACAGGCTCATTCTGCGGTCGTGCATTCCATTCCCAAACCCGATCCTCTCAGAAGCAACAGGGCTAAGATCTGAGCAACAAAGTCCTTCTGCCTCAAGACCCTACCTACTCCAGGTTCCCAGAATAGCTGAACTCCCATGTTTAAGCAACTGAGGTCCCAGTTTAGGGTTAGGTATATGAACCCAGTAGCTACTATATAAGTCATGAGACTGGGACTAAAAGCTACCAAAACAGGGCCTCTATACTACTAAATCAGCAGTGACCTCACAAAGACAAATGCTTTCTGAGAAATGTGTTTCTCCAAAAGCCCCAAGATGATCTGTGTTTTCACTAAAGAGAAAAAGGAAAGAAAGAGCACTTAGAAGGTATAACAGGGGCTGGGGAGATGGGGCAGTGGTTAAGGGTGTTTACCACTCTTCCAGGGCACCAGAGTCAGTTCCCAGAACCAACCGACACAGGGCAGTTCCCAGCAGTCTGAAATGCCAGCCCCAGGAGATCGGATACCCTCTTCTGACCTCCTTGGGAACCAGCACACGCCCAGTGCATGTACAGACACACACACATTAAAAGTAAAAAATTGAAAATAAAATTAAGTGAAAATGGAATCGAAGGGTGACAAAGCACTTTCATGGCATGCACGAGGGCCTGGGTTTGATTTCCAGCACGGCAAAAGATATATTTTAAGTACAAACTGTAATACACACACACACACACACACACACACACACACACACACGCCAGAAGGTTCTTTAAAGAGGAGTGAAAATATAAATAGACGGTAGTAGTGCGTACGCAGCCCTAAAAGCATGTTAAAAATCAAATGCAAAACACTGGATGGCACTGTATATGGTGTGTGAATTAGCCCAATAAAGCGTTAGGATAAAAGAAGAGAACAGTAAGTACGCCCACCAGCCTCCCACCTCAATCATCTGTCTCTGCTGTGGGAAAGGACAGCCGCGCTGGCAGATGCAGCTTCTCCCCGTTCAGCCAGCCTGGCCCTACAGACCCTGCATCTGTGCGCAGCTGAAAGCATCCCTCTCCTCCTGCACAGAATGAGGGCCACCTGAAGATGCATTTGATTAACACCCTTCACATGTCTCATGATTGTGCAGCACTCTCTGAGCTGCCGCTAATTCCTGCCTATTATCCCAGTGCAAACGGCCCTGCTTCATCTCCAGCGCCTGGCAGCTGCAGAGAGCAGCCTTGTCCTTCAGGAGAGCTCCATCTGACACTAACCCTGCTGCTACAAGGGCTCCATCAGGAAGGGCTCGTCAGTTTCGATCATGCAGGCACAACTAAAACAGGACACAGGCAGTGTCTTTTGTGATCTGTTAGCATGGACTCTTAATCCTGAGATCTGTTTGAAAAAAAAAAAAAAACAGAAACAAAAACAAAAAAAAAAACAGTCCAACAATTTTGAGTCAAATTTGAAGCAAGCTTTACTTAAATATTAAGCAATGGCCAGGATGGACTTTGGTCAGGATCACTCTCTGGCATTTCCCAGCTGAGTGGCATGGGACACATGTACCAGGGGCTTTTATGGACAAAGCCATTCCCCACTGTACTTCCCCATGAGGCTTTGATGTCATTTTTCAAGAACTACAACTCCCAGAATCCCAGGAAGTTACCTGGTCCTTAGGCAGCTGGGGCTTACGGGTTACTTTTGGATATTACTGCACCTTCAAAGCCAGCAGAGAACATGAAGAGGGGGGAAGAAAGGAGGAAGTTGGGGAAACCAAAGGACAGAACCAGAACTCACACCAAGGCCTGGGATCCGGGAAACAGCTCGCCCCCAGAGCTCAGACGACCCTACCACTACTCATTACTCTGGCCTTCACTAGTAACCAAACAACACCCTAAAACGTTCAAGAAGCAGTTCTTTTGCTTACAGAATTTCCACTGTATTTCTCCCTTAGCCAAAAGAGATAAGGAAATACACTAATACTTACATAATAAAATAGTATGGTTATTTAATGAAATATATGACAAACACTGGAATTTTAAATTATCTACTTATTTATTGTGTGTATGGGGGACGGCACACATGTGGCATAACATATGTGAAGAGGTCAAAGGTTCTCTCCATTCACCTTTGCATGGGTTCCAGGGACTGAACTCAGGTTGCCACGCTTGCAGGAAAAATACTTTTACACAGAGCCACCTCCCTAGCCTTCAGTCAGATTTTTAATTCTCACTACAGACAGTAGTCAGTCATATAAGTTCTTCCTCCAGGAATAACATGATACAAATCCTGTGCACTCCAGACTGGAAATTCTGCTACCTGCTGGCAGTGGAGACAGAATTAAGTACTTCAACCCAAGTAACACAGATTCTCTGTAGTGGAATCTAGAAAAGTCTGTAGCTTCTAAACATTCCCACCCTTCCAAAAAAGAATCCCCACAAACCGCAGATTGCAGAGCGGAGAGAGGACGCAGTCTGCTGTGTTCAATCTGGCCATCCCTCGGAGTAACCAGAGAAGCCTGTCTTAAGTATGAACCCTATCTCCAGAAAGGCACAAGTGTCAGGAGCTTGATACTGGCCAATGGGCTTTTGGGAGGTGATCGGATCGTAATAAAAGCTTGATGCTAGCTAATGTACTTTGGGGAGGTGAATGAGGGCTGAATTCATCACGGGATCAATCCCTTGATGAGCGTACAGATGAATGACTGTTAGCAAGTGTTCGGGGCACCCGTGTCTACACCCTCCCCTCTTTCTGCCCCCAGCTGTCAGCGTCCACCATGCTCTTCCCTGCCTGCCACAGGACTAAAGCCATGTGGCTCACACCACAGACTGAAATCACCAAGGCTGTGAGCTGAAACTGATCTTTCCACACCTAGCCGACTTTTTCAGGTGTCTTGTCCAGTCAGAAAGGTAACTGACCCTGGGGTAAAGCTAATTCTGTGATCACGAACAGCTTCTCATGCAGCCATCCTACTACTCCCTCTAGGAAGGCCGGAGTAAGAGCCACGCCAGACCCCCTTCATCAGAGCACCAGCTTCCCCCATCTGCAAACCATACATGCACCCTCTGCTCATTTCAGATGCTTTGGGGCTTTCTGCTTCCAATGAAGCTCATTCTCACTTTAATATGCTTCTGTCTCAAAGAGGCTGCATGGAACAAGTTAGCTATTTGGAACAGAACAGGATCTAATCCAGAGAATTCAGTGCGCACAAGGTCATTAAAGTGCTCACAAAACCAGGTTATATGCTGTGCTTATAAAATAAACTCACAGAATCACAAGGAACTGGTCCAGGAGAGGTGCTGGCACCTCTGAAACTCTGGGAAGGCAGGATGCACCCCAGTTCTGAAGGGGCTGTTGTCCCAAGACTGTTAGGTCCCAAAGAAACTCAGGACAAATGGCTAAATGTGGTACCCACTTCATATCAGAGCAGATGGGGCTCCAAGCTCTTTCAGCATCACAAGTCTCTGCTCTGGAGTCCTGGATCCTCTTGGGCTTCTCGTTTCTATCCCATACCCTAAATCTCTCCAGCTTCTGATTCCTGTGTTATCCAGCCATGTGGCCAAGCACTCTCTTGGTCCTTGTCTCCATTCCTGGCCTTCTCTGTTGCCTCTCTTTTTTTCCCTCTCTTTCTCTTCTCATGGCCTGGTCTACTTTGCTGATCATGTTCGGTCTGGACTCTTTGAGATGCCTCTGAGTGTTCTCTCCCTCACAGCTACAATAAAATCTTTTCTTCAATCATACCTAGGAGCCGTCATGTCTTCAGTTTCATTCAAAGACCAGCTACCTCTACTGCTGGTCCTGTGCCAGCTGTCCAAAGTCACCTAGTAGAAAGGTCACTCTCTGCACTAGGTTTAGAGGCTGATCCTGACCCCATATCAATCAGAACCTGCTCTATTAAATTCCTTTTAAAGTGGTCACCAGAACCCAGGTTCAGCCTTCCAGCCAGCCTCAACTATAACACAGACACCCTTAAACATTTGCTTTTTGTTTCTCTTACTTCCCTTGGGCTTTCCTCTATTTCTCTTTCCTATGAAGAAACCACTAACTCAGATTCGAGCTCTAACGGCATCTTCTCAATTTCTTCTCTGATTCAGCTTAGAATGCAGTGTCTGGGATCTTTAGAAACATTTCCAATAAACTGGCTCTTTCCAATTCCTGTCATCTCCTACTAAAATCAGTTGAACTGGTATAACTAACATCCCCCATACTGGAAATTTTATTTAAAAAATATGATTAGAATCTGTCAACACCAACCAGCATTTTCTTGGCAGTAGATGGATAGATTTAAACAGAGCTTCTAAGCCAAAAGGAGTATGTTTCCTCAAGGGGGGAGCAAAGATCTAAGGAAAATGAATGAGAGACAGCTAGTTCTAGATTCGGCAAATAAAACATGTGAAACAAGTATCAACCAGGAACTAGTTTTGAAATACTGGTGCTGTCGTTGAAGCAAGAGCGAGCTCTCCTGCAAGGGACATACGTAGCATGAACGACCTTATGAGTCCACGTTTGCAATTAGGTATTACTTAAGACAGCACACAGAGTGACTTCAAAGCTTGGGCACGTCATGTGGAAGGGGTGGGGAGTAAGCGGGCGTCTGTGAAGCAAAGCACACACAGATTCAGGCAGAGAACACAAGCACAGATGTGCGTGCGGCTTCCCTGAAATTCCTTAGCTTATTTTCTCCTGGAAGGAGCTATCGCTCAGATCTGGTTTTATATTCATGCTTGACTTTAGAATTCCCACTGGGGATTCAGTTTTCTTTGCTTTTTGGTTTCTCATGTCTTTCAACCCACTGCCTTCCACAACCGCGGTATCTGTTTCTAAATCAGCAGGTTCCCTTACTTTACACATTCGCTCTCAGTAAGTGGAAACACACAGTGAGTTAAGTCTCTCTTCAAGTCACGCAGAAGGCCAAAGGGGCACCCACGGGAACCAATTTGCATGGAAAGTTTACTTTCATCTCTTTGGTACAAGAATTCCATCCCACCTACCACATCTCAAAAGCATGTTAGGTACATTTTCCTTAAATAGAAAACTCAACGTAACCAATCATTGCATCTTTACTACTTCAAGGACAGGTGGCTCTATGGAAAAGAGCATCCATTTTCCAGACAAAAGCCCAAGTTCATAGACACTGGGTTAAGTGTCATTTCTCCTAAGAACCAAGACAAAATTCAACATAAAAAATGATTCCAGAAGAAGCAACTGGTGAGTGCTCTTTGGATCCTGTGGACAGCAGATGGTATGTCCTTCTAGGCGGACTCCGCAGCAGGGCTGGCTTCCAGAACACTGCAGAGATCTGAGCCTGCTGTGACCCACAACACACACAGCTGGATAAGACACCAACCACTGCTGGGGGCTCTGTCCCGGCTTCACACCTAATGCTCCAGCCCATGGGGGTGGGGGCTGCTCCCACGTTCCATTTCCATTGCCTTGGTAACTCTGAAACTGAGCTGCATCATTACTACCTAGCAGGCTTCACACTCACACACACACACACACACACACACACACACACACACACACACACACACACACACACACACGACAGGGTCAGGCGGCCATTACTTTAAAGAAAACGTGAGAAAGCTACTTCCTCACGTTCAGAAGTATTTCCCTTCTTTACTGTCTTTCAAAAGTAACTTCTCTCACCTTTACTGTTGCTGTGTTAACACTCAAATTTCCCACAGTGAAATGGCTTATGGGCATCGCTAAGACCAGACTGCTCACTCTGTTTTAATACACGCCACAGTCTCTCTAGTAACTGAAAAATGACATCAAACAGCACACTTATGTTTGCAGCCCAGAGACCATCCCTGCAGCTGCTGGAAGCTCACACCAGCCCCGCTCTGTCCGTCATCCCAAGCTGGGTCTTCCTCTTCAGCGTGTTCCGTATGACTACTAAGTCACTCGCCTGCAGAGGCAAGCTGTAACCTGGTATTACAATCGCACGCCAAGATCTGGAGGTGAGCAGAGAATACAGGGTTTTGTTACCGGCTGAAAAGTCTAGCAATATCTGTGCAGCCCACTATGGACACAGGTCAAGGGCTGCACGGACAGTGTCTTCCGCCATCGCAAAAAAAAAAAAAAAAAAAAACTAAGATGAGAGTGTCAGAGAAGTAGCAGCTCTCAAACTAACAGGACCAGGATTAAAGAAGAGACTGGAGCTGGAGAGATGGCTCAGTGGTTAAGAGCACTGGCTCCTCTTCCAGAGGTCCTGAGTTCAATTCCCAGCAACCACATGGTGGCTCACAACCATCTATAATGAGACCTGGTGCCCTCTTCTGGCCCTCAGGCATACATGCAGGTAGAACACTATACATAATAAAAAAATTAAAATCTTTAAAAAAAAAGAAGAGACTGAAGAAAAACAGGCAAGGTGGTCCACGAAGGCGTGTAAGACCAGCGCGTGAGCAGACAGAGCAAGCGTGTAAGATCGGAGTGTGATACCAGTCCCCAGTATTGCAGAATAAGCCTCAACCTTGGGGCCAAGAGCCCAAGAAACCAGGCTGGCCAGACGCTGCCTAGGTACATGCGGCCATTACTTTCCCTGATGCACTCAGCTAAGTTCTCTCAAACAGAAGAGGCCTCCCAGATCCTGATTCCGAAAGAAGCTGTGAAACTATTCAGAAAAGCCACGACAAGAGGCAGGCATTGAAGTGAAGAGGCTTATAAGGGCAGACACCAATATTGCTGGAATCTCACTGGCCTGGTCCAGCTTTGATCGGCCCATTGTTAAAGGATGCGTTCTCAGAGTCACGGCAACATTTACTTACCTTGTGAGGCTAACTTCCTACTGTCAGTCACAAGCACTGTCTAAAGTCACCAAGTCTTAGCTAAGCTTTTCATGTCAGAGGTTTAACTTGGAAGAGTGTGACCTGACCTGACAAAAGTGACAGATAACCTCACTCATCCAACACTGAGCACTACAGTGGCTAGGGTCCGGTCCCAACAGGAAGGACACAGGGTCAGAAAAACACAATCATTAAACAACCGCTTTCTCTTAGGAGCCCAGACCCTGATGATAAACTCTGATTACCACGCCCCCCCCATGCTTCCTCAGCCTCTTACACAAACTCAGACAGCAGTGCAGATGTCACAGGATGGTAGCTCTCTGCAAGCCTGGCAGTAAACTTTGGGAGGCATGGAGAGGAGCCCTCAGCTTGCACCTCTGGGAACCTCCAGCTTGTCTCATCTCCCCCACCTCTACCTCTCTCCCTCTCTCTCTTTCTCCAAACCCCACCTGCTCAGAGAGTCTCAGGACAGAGGGAAGCTACCAAAAGCCCAGGTCGGCATTCCTGGCTGCTATTGCGGTTTCCTCCCCTGACGCTGCCAGGCGGGCACAGACTCAGCTTGTGTGGACAGTTTATCACCCCTCGCCTACAACCTGTAACGTCTCCCTGCCTTCGACTGGGGGTGCAACTCCTCTGGCCCCCATCTCTGGACCAGAGAACCCGCCTGGGAGTTGCACTGTTCAGATATACCTGTTGCTATACCTTTCTAGTTTGGCTTGATCTGGCTTACTGTGACAGTGGAGAAACTTACTATGGGTGGAGGGTGCAGAAAACCTAACACCCTCAGCCCAACACAGTGGTGGTAGGAAGTTCTCAGACTCCTGCTGGGCATCTGAAGCTAGAGCTGGGTAAGTGACTCCGGGAAGACGCTGGGCAGCGAACCACAGAAAGCACCTGAGCCGGGGAGCAGCAGACCCAGGCTGTACTGCATGCACTGTGCCCTCCCTGAGAACACAGTCCCCACTAGCAGCTCCCACCACCTGGGGGTCAGGTCATAAATGCAATCTCAGAGCCACTCCATCCTGAACACGGATGCCACGCGTTGACCGGGTCTGAGGGGATCTTTACCTGCTGTGGCATTCAAGAACCACTGCCTCAGAGAAGAGGTGAGTGGGAAATAACAAGTGGGAAGAAGATGCAAGCAGCAGCTGTGCTCAGAAAGCATGAGAAGCTGGGTGCAAATGGGTTTGTTTATGGAGCGGGTAGACTGAGAGAAGAAATGCTTGATGGGGTTCCCCTCTGTATGCTGTGAATATGTTTTATTACCATTGGTTAATAAAGAAGCTGCTTTGGCCTGTGGCAGGGCAGAATAGAGCTAGGCGGGAAAACTAAACTGAATGCTGGGAGAAAGAAGGCGGAGTCAGAGACACCATATAGATGCCGATGGAGACAGACGCTCCAGAACCTTACCAGTAATCCAAGAGCCTCGTGATAAAATATAAAGTAATAGGAATGGGTTAATTTAAGATGTTAATAAGAAGTTAATAAGCTTATAATTAGAAGTTAATAAGAAGCCTAAGCTATTGGCCAACCAGTGTTGTAATTAATAGAGTTTCTGAGTAATTATTTCGGGTGTGGGTGGCCAGGAAATGAACAAATGCTAGTATAATAATACAAAAAATTACTTCAAATTTTAAAAAAATGAGAAAACCTTCCATCATCATCATCACTCTGCACATATGTGCATGTACACACATGTGCCATGGTGTGCAGCAGTAAGGGGACAACTGTGCGAAGTCAGTTCTCTCCCTCCACCTTCACACAGGTTGTGGAAATTGAACTTGTATTATCAGGGCTTTCACGACAAACACTTTTGCCCACCAGGTTTCTGTCAACTTGGTACAAGCTGAAGTCATTTGGGGAGAAGGACTCTCAACTGAGAAAATGCCTCCATAAGACTGACTTATAGGCAAGTCTGTCTAGCATGTTCTTGATTAATGTGGGAGGGCTAGCCCACTAGGGACGATGCCTCCTGTGGGCAGGTGGTCCTGAGTTGTATAAGAAGGCAGGCTGAGCAAGCCATTAAGCAGCACCCTTCATGGCCTCTGCTTCTGTTCCTGCCCTGACTTCCTCTGATGACGGACTGTGATGTGGAAGTATAAGGGGAAATAAACCCTTTCCTCCCCAAGTTACTTTTGGTCACGATGTTTTATCACAGTAAGAAACTGTGCTGAGAAACTAAGAAACCTGCTGAGCCATCTCAATGCCCTGAAAATCCTTTTGTAAAAACAAAATAAGGGCTGGAGAGATGGTTCAGAGGTTAAGAGCACTGACTGCTTTTCCAGAGGTCCTGAGTTCAATTCCCAGCAATCACATGGTGGCTCACAGGCATCTGTAATGAGATCTGGTGCCCTCTTCTGGCCTGCAGGCACATATGCAGGCAGAATACTGAATACTAAATAAATAAAGGTTTAAGATAGATAGACGGACAGACGGACGGACGGACAGACAGATGAAAGCCTTGAGATGCAGACAGTACCATAGTAGATGACCATCACTCTCTTGCAGTATACTCACTCACTCAGTAACTATTCTAAAAGTAAAAACAGAGTCAGTCAAGTTCCATGACTCATACCTGCAACCCATCACTGGGAAAGCAGAGATAAGAGGGTCACCTCAATTTTGAGGTCACTCTGAGTCTACACAGTGATTTCCACATCAGACAGAGATACAAAGGGAAATCATATCTCAAAATAAAATTTTTTAGGTAAAATTATAGAAACTTAATGACCATGAGACTTTCAATTTGGTTGAATCATTCTCATGCTCTAGAGAATAGTCATTTGGTCAAGCCACCGCCTACAAAGTTGGGCATTCCTGTGAGATATTTGTACACTGTGTGAAGACGTGTTGCTATGATTGGTGTAATAAAAGGCTGAACAGCCAGCCGGGCAGTGGTGGCGCACCCCTTTAATCCCAGCACTCGGGAGGCAGAGGCAGGCGGATCTCTGTGAGTTCGAAGCCAGCCTGGCCTACAAGAGCTAGTTCCAGGACAGGCTCCAAAGCTACAGAGAAACCCTGTCTTGAAAAAACAAAAAACAAACAAACAAACAAAACAAAACAAAAGCTGAACAGCCAATCTAGGCAGATAAGGATAGGCAGTATTTCCAGGCAGAGAAAGGAAGAGGAGAAGCAATCTAGGCGCACACAATGCACCCAGGAGACAATGAATAGGTCAAACTTAGGTACCCAAGCCAAAAGGCAGAACACAGATGAATAAAACAGCCTGACTTGAATTATGAGTGAGTGGGATAAGCCTAGGCTAATGGCCAAGCCTTTATAATTAAGAAATCTCCATGTAGTTATTTGTTGCCTGACAGTCCTCACAAGAAGGTTTGCTGCAGAGAATGCCTGTCAACTCTTGCACCGTGCATGGCTAACACTCTTAGCATCATGAGGTTTGCTGTGGTAAGGTGGAATTAACACACGAGCCATGTGTTTGCGTCAGAGCTGCTATTGCTGTGATGAAACCCAATGGCCAGAAGCAACTTGGGGAGAAAGGAGTTTTTTCGGCTTACACATCACTGTTCACCGTCGCAGAAAGCCAGGGTAGGAACTCAAACAAGGCAGAATCCTGGAGACAGAAACTGAAGCGGAGGCCATAGTGGGTGCTGCTCACTGGCCTGCTCTGCCTGTTTTCCTATACAGCGCGGTACCACCGGCCCAGAGACCGCCCAATGATCACTAGTTTGTCTACTTCCAGCCCAATCTTCTCGGTAGAAGCCCCCCTCTCAGATGACTCCAGCTTATGTCATGGTGACAGGGAACTAGCCAGCACACCGTCCAGTCCTTACCCAAAGGCAGCCCTCGCTTTTCCTCCACAGAACATTCCTGGGGCCACAGCATAAAACCAGCCATTTCTTTTAAGTTATAATGGGAGAGTGACATGCTAGCCAACAGCAACAAATAAATAACAGCAAGGACGATGTCGCACACAGGCTATGACACAGCGATAAAATCAGGCCTCAACTGATAACCCTGAAGTTTTAGGGCAGAAGCAACCTTAAGAGATCACAGAACTAAATCTCTTCTCCCTGCCAGGAAATGCAAACCCAGAGAAGCTCTGGTCTTTAGTCAGGAATATAGTTAATGAGCAGAGCTGACAACCAAGCCCCCACCTTCTACCCAGCAATCTGACCCAAGACACTAGTGGAAGCTGAACTTCTTCACAAAACCCTCAGACAAGAGAGGACACACCAGGTCACCACCACTGACTACATGCCCACGCCCTTTAGCTTTCTCGTATACCTGCCCACACACTTTCCTCTATAACCCCATCAATGAAAATTAGTGATCCTATGAAAATTCAATCCCAGTACTAGAAGTCAGGTAGAGGCAAGGGGCCCCCTTTCTGAGTATTTCCCAGGAGCGCACCCTTTAGCACACCAGCCAACAGACTGCAGACGTCAGTGTGAGCATGTGCGAGCACTGCAGTTCCTCCTCAGATCAGACCCTCAGACCTACCTCACAGACTTGGTTTCCTCTACCAGCCATATCCAACCTTTGACACTGCAAGGGGACCTTCCTGTATACAAAGCCTACACTCGAAGGCTAAGCAATCAGTTACAAAAATAAAATAAGATTGCAAAAGGGAATCTTAACAGGTTTTAAGTGAGCTGACGGTTCTGTGGCTGGGCTGCATTCCTAGCTACTCTCAGTCACCTGTAGTCTGCAAGTCTCAGATTGGACACACCTGAAGGAAGAACTATTTTCCTTCAAAATTTAAAGTTTGTTATGCTTCAACTCTTCCCCTCCTCTAGCTTTCAGAAACTGAGAATAAGTCGTATGTCTTTTTTTTTTTTCTGAGACAGGGTTTTTTTCTGTGTAACAGCCCTGGCTGTTTGGAACTCACTTTGTAGAAGACCAGGCTGACCTCGAACTCACAGAGATCCACCTGCCTCAGCCTCCTGAGTGCTGGGATTAAAGGTGTGTGCCACCATGCCCGGCAAGTCCTATGTCTTATAAAAAATATTTCACGTAACAGCCTGCAAGGAGCCAAATCTTAGGAGACTCCTCAATTTGGTCAACACTTCTAGCTCAAACATCAGCACAAGCCAGGCAGTTGGGAGCAACAGTTTGCCAGTGCCTGACAGAACACTGTAATTCACAGCCATCCTCCAGGTCACCGTCTAACACAAATGCTAAAGTTACAAAGCTAAAGCTACAGACAGTTCTGTGATCTAAATTGTTTTTATTGAAAAGCAGTACCACAGCAATGCATGAGATGAACAGAGTCACAAAACCTACTTGCTCCTTCAAGCCCAGCTATGTGAAAGATCAAAGTGAGCTGGGGGGGGGGCACCCCACATGCTGACAGGAAGAAGTAGGACATGTCCCTATTTCCAGCAGAAAGGTAAAGGTGAATCAAGGCAGGGTCTGGAGCACCTAGTGTTCAAACTGGAGGTGGGGAGTGTGGTACAGAATGAGCCTCCTGGGCAGACTGCCATCTACTCACTCAACCTGAGAGACATCTGTGGGGAAAAAACCATCTGCTCAGACATCAGGATACAAAACAATAGGCACAGAAGGCCCTGGCTCCTGCAGAACTCCCTCTGAGGAGAGCACTAGGCAGAGTATGAAAGGCAGAAGCAGCAGAAGCAGCCGGAAGCTGGGGAGGGCCGGCTTCCTGGAAGAGGCCCCTGAGCAGGCTGTCTGAGGTGCAGAGGGCTGGCCATGGACCCCTCCTTGTATTGCATTTACCTTCACTTCCACCCTGGGTGTGGTTCCTGGACACACATACAACACACAACTCTCCTGACGTACCCACTGTGGCCGAAAGAAATGGCACTTTTGAGGCTTCCTAACAGTCATACATAATCAAAGTTAGTCACCTGTACACCACACGTATGCACTTAGAAAGTTTGAATTAAAAGAACATAAAACAGGAACTCCAAACCCACAAAGCAGGCTTCAAAGATGGGAACATACCATTTCATGAAGGACACTGGGGGTTCCCACCTCACACCTCTCCCCAGCTCTCCCACCTCAGCCCCACAGACTCAAACGTCACCTCTCGCTCTTGAGAAACTCATGTTCAATGGTCCTCTTTGTGACTGAGGGAACCAGATGTCCCAGTGTATGAGGAACTTTTTCTCTAGAATGAAATCTCCACTCCAAGTAACAAAAGGGAAGTGGACTATGGGGTCTCTCTGTTCTTCTTCACACTATTGAAAGGCCATAAACCAAACAAGTCTCGCATTTTAAAATGTCCAACAACAACAAGACAAAATCAATGGAGCTTAAAGATATGCTAAGTTTAAAAAAAAAAAAAAGCCGGTCCCAAACAGACACATCTATGTAATTCTACTCCCATGAGGCAGGTCATGAGAACAGTCCAATCAGAGACAGGAAGAATGGTGGTTACCAGGGCAGACTCAGAATAACGAAGAGTTACTAAGCTGCTGATTTGATTTTAATTGATCTTGTTTTGTGATCTCTCCCTAAGTAGCTCAGGCCAGCTAGCCTGGCCCTGAACAGGCCTTCGGCGCTGAGGTGCTAGGGTCACAGGTGTGTCACCACGCTCTGCAGTCATTACTATTTGATGAACACAGAATTTTAGTTTGGCAGAAAAAAAAAAAAAACTAGAAACGATGGCAATGATGGTCACTTGGTAACCTGGATGCCTAAGAAACAGTCTAGCCGTCTATACTGAACTATACCCTTCAAGCAGTCCAAATGTTAAATGCTATATTTACCACTCTATATTCTATACATTTACCACTCTAAAAATAAATAACAAACAGTCTTAAGGGATGTATTTTCTCTAAGCCAGAAGACAGCTATACTCAACAGTACTGTCTCCAGCACTGTACAATGACTCTGGCAATTACCACGGACACTGACCAGGGGCTGGGAGTGCGGCTCAGGTGCAGAACACTTACCTGCTTAGCATGTGTAAAAGTAAAAAAATAAAGAGCAGTGAGGAGCTGGTAAAGGCACTCGGGGTAGCCTGACGTCCTGTGTTCTCCCGCGTAGAGAGAGAACCGACTCCTGAAAGTGGCCCTCTGACCTCCACACGTGCAGTGGCACGCACACAAAGACAAACATGCAAACAAACTTTAAAGACACAGAGGGACTGATTTCCAACATGGTAATGCATCTGAAAGTGTCCTGCCTGTTAGTCCAATGCCTAGAATGTTCCCTAGGGAAACAGTCACAACTCAGTGAGTCCTCAGTACACGTGCATCTGATGGACATTGTTATCAGCACACTCCTCCAGAGACAGGACAAGCCCTCGTGGGAAGGAACTGTCCTCTTCCGAGACACAGAGGAAGTGAAGCCCAGCATCACAGATCTAGGCAGTAGCTAGAGTTGATGCACTGCCGACCTGTGAGGCACTGCCCTCCAGCATGGACTCTCCCTAAATCACAGACTGGGTGCCCAGGGCGGGCTGCAAGCATCCTCATTCCCCTAGAACAGACGTGCAGAACACCTGCTTTGTGAACTAGGAGAACCAGTTTAACCGCTGGGTCCAGAGGTCCCAGCTGAAAAGCAGAAGCGACCAGGGCCTGTGACCAGGGTCCCCAGCTCTTCCTATTAACTCACTCAAGGCAAAATTCCTCCTCAGGGCTCCTGGAAGTGGGACCAGGATCTATCCCTGGTACATGAACTAGCTTGTTATAGCACATTCCCTGTGAGGGATGCCATGCTCAGATTTAACACAAATGGGATGGGCTTGGTCCTGCCCCAACATAAGGTGCCAAACTGTGTGGACTCCCCATGGGAGCCCTTAACTGTTGGGAGGAGACGATGGGGAGGTGGGATGGAGGAGAGACGAGGGAGGGCATGAGGAGGGGTGGGAAGGAGACCTTTGGTTGCAGTGTAAAATGAAATTTAAAAAATTATTAATCAATTAAAAAAAGATAGAAGCCAAAAAAAAAAAAACCCAAAAAAAATTCCTCCTCAGACTTCATTGCTAATGGGCTTGGGTCAAGAGTCCCTGACACACACCTACAGGCCCGCCCCGACAGAACCACTCCTACCCAGGAGGAAAAGGGAGCTCACAGGTGGCCTGACTTGTCTCCTGAGGGTGCTATTCAAATTTCCCCTCAGGTTCCCTGGGCCTTCCGAATTTGCTGCTTACTGTGTGAACAAAAATTGAAAGTCTAGTCGCCTATTTCTCTTGAAGATGCATGAAAACTGAGCATTCAACTTCAGTTTATTTTAACGTAAATTTAAGTCAATCGGAAAGCAAACCTCAAATGGTAAATAAAACTGGCCAGAAAGGCGGTATTTATTCAAAGGCCCCAGGGGCACCCCTCCCCCAAAGCCAGGCCAGAGGAGGAAGCAGACTAGTAGTTCTCTGAGCTCACACGGGTCCTGGCTGCAGGCTCTCCCAGGCGCAACGCTGCCAAGTGTTTTCCCCAACCTGTGTGCAGCCAGTAGCATTTACCCAGCAAGAAGGTCAGGGCTTCTCCCGGGTAGTTTTGCTTTCAAGTGTAGAAACGTGTAAATTCCCTGAGGTCGGGACAGCATCTAAGTTTCTGGCCCATCCACAGACACACCTGGCAGGTGCAGGCACTTGCAGGAGTCCCCTATGTTTGAAAGCACAACACGCTTCTGTCATCAGAACTCATGTCCACACCTTTCACCTAGCCTGACATTCAGTTCAATTCTAATGCGGTCAGCAGTCACTTACCCTCTCCTGCCTAGAGGAACTGCCTTCCAGTCAGCCCTGTCTCTAAAATTAGCCGAACTCACAGATGTTAAATGCCTGCACCTGCTTTCAGATTACACTGGCTGGGTGCTTCCCTGTTAAGTAGACTCACACGGTAACGTGTGGAACCGCGCAGCCGCTCTCCTTTCTCTGAGCGTGTAGGCTAGTAGAAAAGGATGTGCAAAGGACTCCCAAGGCAATCTGTAGCTGCTCCATCATACCCAGCGCTTCTACATTAATGGTACCCAAGGCCAGAGGGAGAACTTACAGGGTAAGTGACCTTATAGGGAGAGAACTATCCATGTAGATTTGAGCACAGTCTTTAACATAAAAAAAAAGCATGCTATGCCACTAAGTAATTTCTGGCAGCTTCTATTGAAGGCTGGAACCTTTGCACGTGACATCAGAACCATTGCTTCCTGGCTGTCAGAATTCTGCTCAGAGAATCTCTTCAAACCTCCACCATTAAGTTCCATTCACAGAGACCTTCCGTTTCCCCAGGACAGTGTACTCAGTAAACCATTTGCAAAACAAGTCATTTGCGTGTGCAGTCTGCCCTGCCCCCCACCCCGGAAGGATGAGGAGAAAAAGAATACCGGCAAAGACTATGGGCCACTCATGAGAAACAGAACTGGCTGTGCGTGGTGGTGCATGCCTGTAACCTCCGCACTTCTGAGGCTGAAGCAGGAAGATCACTCCCAGTTTGAGACCAACCTGGGCTGCATTATGAATTCCAGGCCAGCCTGAGCTACAGAGTAAAACTTGTATCAAAACTAAAGAAAAATATAAAGCATTTTTAAATGCAGAAAAAGTGCTCATTTTTTAAAAGATATAAGCAAGTAAACCAAAGTCTCCACTGTTCCCATGGGTCCCCAGGCTCTGAGAGAAAGCTGACATCTGATGTGATGCCACCCCAGGGATCCTGGACAGGGGTCCTGAGACCAAGACAGACCACTGACTTTTTACAGGAAACACAAGTCAACATGTATAAGAGCATGCCACGGTCTTTCTGAAACGGTCGTACATGCTTCTAATTCTCAGTAACTTAGCTATTCCTTCCCACCCACACATTGCCAGTCACTACACTATCTAAGGTCCCTCACCCGGCAACATCACCCCATACGCATCTGCTCTCCAGGATGACAGAGAGCTGAAGCAAAATGGCAATCACGCGGTGGTATTTGTCACATGTTATAGAACCCTGGCACTCCGTTAGCGGTTTCTCAGCTAATGACGCCTAGTATTTTCAGAGCCCACCACCAGGCTCGGCCCTCTTCTGGCCGTATTCTCCCCTCCTCTCCGCTGCCTGTACCCTACCACCTGAGCTTCCCACAGCACCCTATCAGCCGCAGGCACTGTCTTCTGAACCACTCACCAGCCCCCCACAGTGCTGTCCACAGGAGCTCAGAAAAGGAGACCTCTGGAACAGTCCCAGGGCTGGCACCTGTGGCGCTGGGGAAGGCTTGCGAATCCCAGCAGCTGCTGGCCTGGACCTGTCTATAGGCTGGAAGCAAAGAAAGCCCTTCATAGCCACACCTCCGTTCTCCAGGTCTCCTCTCAGCCAAGTCAGGAACTGTCTGTTCAACAAAAGCTGATAGGATTTGCGCACAATGGGTTATAAAACATGCGCCCATAGTAAATTCAGAAAACTAGAAAACAAATCACATGGCGGGCACACCACTCAAGGTAGACAAATTTTAGAACAAGCCACAGAAAACATGATAACGAAGACTTATAAACTTAAAGATTTTAGAAAGAGGTAATCACAGGGCTGGTTAAGAAGCTTTGGGAAATGAGTAACTCTGTTGGGTCGTCACAGGAACCAAACATAAGAGGCTTCTCTACTCCTGGCCCATAGTCTGCGCACACAGGAGGATGGACCAGCACACGCCGCTGCTACTGTTTATGAGCCTCGCAGGAACCAAGGACAGGTGGGACCACAGGCCCCTGGCCTAGAGGCTACAAATGCTGATGACACCAAGGACAGTGGCTCCTATCCAGCTCAATACTATGGTGCCATATACAAGCTGTGTGGACATAGAGGTGGGGAGTGAGGAACAGAGCATTTTATGGAAAAAGTGTGTGTGTGTGTGTGTGTGTGTGTGTGTGTTGTATAAAATCTGACTTTCAAAAATTTAACACAAAGTATAATCATGCAAAAACTGTTCTCAGGGCTCCTCCCACAGCCTTAGAGAAGGCAAACGAAGGTGTGTGTGCCTGTGGCGGGGCAGGAAAGCCTCCACATGGAGCACCAGGAATAATCTCTCAACACAGGAACAAGTCCAAAAGAGAACATAAACAACTTCAAAAAGCTTCAACAAACAAATGAAAATTAAAAGAAATATACAAGGCTTGCCTGAATCTCTTGGATTGAATTTCTAAAAATAAACAAGAACACTACTACCCAGTGCTGGCAAGGTGGGGAAACTAATGGCCAAGGCCCAGGCAGATGAGTGTAAATGGAAGCTTTTGACACAGGCCACGGTGCGCGTCCATCTAGGGGTGGCACCTGAGAAAGGATGACGCAAACATTCTAAGACGGATGCGGTGTGGCGGACTTTCTCCTTCCCCTTCCAGACCAAGCTCTGAACATGTGGGGATGCGGCTCAGTGGTACAGCATATGTGTGGCACGCATAAAGCTGACACCAGCACATAAAATTTAACAAAAGGAAGAAAAGTCAAATGAACTCATATATGAAGAACTAGATTTTAAATTACTGCATTCATATAAAGAACTACAAAGTAGTTGTAAAAAGTGATATAATTATACTTGGGCATGGAAAGATGGCTATAGCATGTTAACTTTAAAAAGCAGCTTACAAAATTCTATGTGTCTATTATATAGTCCATTTAAAAACATGGGAGCATAGCTCTGCAGTAAACCATATGTCTAACATGTTTGAAGTTCTGGGTTTAATCCAGAACACTGGGAAACATGCCACCGAGTGAAAGGAAAAAGTAACATACTGCATTAGAACAAAGCAATTCTGGCAGGAAACGTTAGACTCTGATGATGCACACACCAACAAACAAGAATTGACACGGTTTAAAAATTGCCAAATTTGACTATACATTTCTCCAAATGGAGAAATAACAGGCACAAATGGCCAGCAAAACACATGAAAAGAAGTTCAAAATGATTAGTCAGCAAAGAAATATGACTCAAAACTGGGCATGGTGGCACATGCCTGCAGCCCCAACACTTGGGAGATGAAAGAATCTGAAATCAAGGTCAGACTCAGCTTCATGTAAAGTCTGAGGTCAGCCTAGGCTACACAAGAGTCCCTCAGAAAAGAAAGGGAGGGGAGAAGAGGGGGAAAGAAAAAAAGGAAATCAAACCACAATAAGACTCTATTTCTAATCCACTAGTCAGTCAGAGCCAGGTAGTAGAGAGCCTGGAGTCCCAGCGCTGGGGAGGAGAGCAGGGAGGAGTCCAGAGTCAGCCGGGGATTCTTGAGATCCTGCCTCCAGACAGGCCCCTCAAACAAGAAAGATTTTCAATAGTGGAGGACGCTGAAAAACGAGAACACTGCACGTTGCTAGTGGAAAAGTAAAACGCTCCCTCTACTGTGGAAAACAGTTTGGCAGTTACTCAGAATGTCTTCTACAGAGTTACCACACAAACTAGACACTCCACTCTTTTCGATATCCTCAACCAAAGGAAAAACATGTAGCCACGAAAACAATGTTCTCATGTTTTCTTAACGACACTATTATAATAGCCCCAAATGGGGAATAACTGATACGTGTATCAACTGGCAATCAACAAAGTGTGGTGAATCCATACAACGGATATTGACATACACCACAACGTAGATGAGTCCCAGAAGGCTTAAATGAAAGAAGCTAGTCTAAGGGGCACACAGGTCACATGACTCCATTTTATGAAATGCTTAGAATAGGCAAATCTATGAAGACAGAAGCTGGTTTAACGGCTGCCAGGGACAGAAAGGAGGAAGAGTAGCGCCAGTGACTGGTTTGCGGGGGTTGTTTGTTGGTTTTTTTTTTTCAGTGAAGTAATAAAAATTTTACTTTATCAACAAAGTCTCTCATCCAGGCTGGTCTTGAACTCCCAATACAGTGAATGACGATTTCCTAATCCTTGGGATTGCAGGCTGAGGCTGGAGATTAAGCCCAGGGCGAACACTGTACCAGCTGAACCACACCCCCATCCCAGTGATGAAATGTTTCTAAAATTAGAGAATTGGGTTGACCGTGCAACAGAAATTATTAGGGGTCGGAGCAATAGCTCGGAGCAATAGATTGAGAGCACTTGCTGCTCCTGCACAGGACCTGGTTCATGAGGAGGCTCACAATTGCCTCTAACTTCAGTTCCAAGGGATTTGAGACCCTCTTCTGGCATCTGAAGACACCCACACACGGTGCACAAACACACACGCAGGCCCACACACTGACACATAGAACAATGAAATAAGTATTTAAACAATGAAAGGAAACCCCAGGCCTGTGGATGCAGCTCGGTTGTGGGGCACTTGTACAGAATATGCACAGTCCTGCTTTTCACACCAAACGCTGCAAAGTTAAAACATAAATAAAGCTATTATTTGTAAAGAATTGAGTCATGAATCAGCAAGGTGGCTCAGTGGGTAAAGACTTGCTACCAAGTCTGACTGCCTGAATTTAGCCCTCAGAACTCACACGGTGGATGGAGAAAATTCACTCCTGTAAATTGTCCTCTGACCTAAACATGGATGCTATAGCACATATCACACACACACACACACAGAGTCAGTAAAAGTTTTTTAAAACTTCAGTGGTTGTCTGTGTATTTTTTGAAAGCTTTGGTTTTTTTTACATTTTACAATGCTTTCTAAAACTTACTATTAAGCATGTTTGAGTAAGCACTATCTCACTATAAAATAAGGAAAAGCCAGAGTCAAGGGGCAGAGAAGACCACAGGAGAAGACTACAAGTTCAAGGCCAACTTGAACTACACAAAAAGACCCTGTCTCTAAACAAAAACCCAAAGCAAGAGCAGCAGCAATGCCCCACCCTACAGTGCCTAGCTCCTGGTTTTAGTGGAACGGTAAAACAAGAGAACATTTGTTGAGCTTTAAAGAATAAGAAAAACCAAGGACTCAGTATTACCTGTTAAACACTATGGAGCCAGGCAAGTTGGCGCATGTCTATAATCCCAGTCCCTTGGGAGTCAGAGGAAAGAAGACAGCCTAAGAATTTGGGGCCACCCAGTGTCTCAGGAAAACAAAACAAAAACAAACAACAATAACAACAATAAAACTATTATGATTGTAATATTTATAATAAAAGGAAAAAAACTATTTCTATTTTGAAAATCCAAACAGGGCCTTCTGCTTATACCACCACACATTCTTGACTGGTTTCTCATCACTTGAAAAGACACACTCACACACACAAAAGAACCAGAGCTGAGGTCCCAGAGGAGCACAGTAAGTCATGAAACCCTCTGTAACTGCCAGGGAGCACTACCCAGCTCCCGTAAGCCTTCCCAACAGCCTCTAGAAAAGGGACCATAAACCTCAATTTGCCAGAGGAGATCAAAGCTAGCAGATACTCGGCCAAGGGCATCCAGGGCAAGAGGCTAAGTGAGAATTCAAACCGGAGTAAATGAGTTCAAAGCCCATGCGGTGCAGTACCTGGGGAAAACGGTATATCAAAAAATAGCTGCTTAAAGAAATCAACTTAAAAGTCCACAGCAGTTGGGGTGAAGAAAATGAGGCCTGGAGTGCAGCATTTGCCTAGCATGCACAAGGACCTGAGTGCAGAATTTGCCTAGCATGCACAAGGACCTGAGTGCAGAATTTGCCTAGCATGCACAAGGACCTGAGTGCAGCATTTGCCTAGCATGCACAAGGATGAGTTCAATCCCCGCTGTGCAGCAGGCAGAGAAAGAGCAGAACCAGCTGCAGAGACAGGCTGATCCCAGCATTCACCTTAAAAACAAGTTATGAGAGTAAACATTGCAAACCCAATGAACTGCTATAATCCCGATGATGCTGTACGTTTTCACAGGAACAAAGATGAGCATTTTTACCTTAATTCTTGTCAAAACTGTTAGCTACTGTGGTGTGACAGTCAGGTGGCAGTCACATTTTGCTAACACTCCTAAGGGCGCGTTAGCTCTCACACGGGTGTCCCTGAATTCTTTCTGATGTTTAGACTGTCTTTTCTTGAAGCATCACATCACCACCGTCAAGTTTTTCTTCTGGAGTTTGGCCACAGCCCAGGTGGGGCAGAGGAACAGTGGCTAAGGGTAAGCAGGAGGACACCGCTGCATGGAGGCCAAGAGTCACATTTACCATTAAATATCTTCATGCTACGGCAATGTCTGCAAGCATCCAAATATCCCTGAGATGGAAACTAGGGGATGCAGCAGGGGAGGAAGACGACTCTGCCTACTTCCTGAACACCTAGTCTGCCCCAGGGCTGGAACAGCCAACTAACCACTCCACCCTTGTTCAACCTGAGCCTACTCATTTGATAAAAATCTTTGGGTTGTCTTTTCAAAACTACCAAGGACAAAATCATCAAAGGAAACGACTACCCTACTCAGTAGGGGCCCTGAGCCAACACAAACAGGCTTATCGCAGGTCAGGTCTCACAGCCTTCTCTAGGCAATATGCAAAGACACTCGGAAAATGCAAACATGACTTTCTTCCCCTTAAGCAAACAGTAACACCATACTGGAAAACACGCAACCTGTTAGCAATCTTGAAGCCAGGGTAGACCATGATACCCTGGCCACTACTAGCCCTGCCCTGGAATCTAGCTAGTATTTCCCTTTGTGCACCGCCAGCAGTCTCTCTGGACTCTGTGACACGGGTGAAAAGAGAACCAGCAAAAGATGAGGAACGGCACCGGTGAGCTGAAGCCAATCAGCATCTCTGATGATGCCAACAGCCTGCATCTCTAAATAACCATGCAGACCAGACTGTCCTGAACGCAGAGATCAGCGTCCTCTGCCACCCAGGTGCTGGGGTTAAAGATGGGCACCACCGTGCCTGCCTGGCCTAAGAGAATGTCTTTTTTTTAAAGATGAAGATCAAGGCAGAAGACTTCCAGATGTCAAGAATGGGCTGGAAGGATGCCCAAAATGAATATGGGTCAATAAAACCAAATGATCTTAGGGCGAGCAAACCTTTCTGATCCATTCAACGGTAGGCAATTATCCCTTGTTTATTAAAAAATGTCAGAGGCCAGGCTTTAAAGGTGGCGCACGCCTATAATCCCAGCACTCAGGAGGCGGAGGCAGAGGCAGGCGGATCTCTGTGAGGTCAAGGCCAGACAGGTCTATAGAATAAGTTACAAGACAGCCAAGGCTACCCAGAGAAACCCTGTCCAAAAAAAAAAAAAAAAAAAAAACTGCTAGAGCCTTTTAACTAAGGAAAATACACATACATGCTCAGCATCTTCTTCCGGAAGGAGGGACCTCTGCATTCCTTCACACATTCTTAAGTTAACATTCTAAACTCCACATTGTCCTTATCTTTATTGCTGCAAAGAATACACTTCCTGGAGTACTGTAAATTCTGAGTTACCATGTCCACCCTGGTGGGTATGCCATCGCCATTTCCCACTCAGCATCTATTCAGAGAAATCAACTAAACAGCTCCTTAGCAGCTGGGAATGGTACCTCAGGCCCTCACCTTGACTTCTTTCTGCTTACTTTCCACGGTCCTCCATACTATGACTTCTGTGCTAAGGTCTTCCCTATATTCTCTGCAATAGAGATGTGTAAACGTATGAGATTTAGGCATATTACCATCACAATCAGTCAAGATTTTGCTGGAAATGTGCACTGTAGTAAAACAGATGGTACTTTCCAGTTTGGTCATTCTCAGTAGAAACTGATTAGGGGTGGGAATGAGACCGGATCCAGAACTCCACTGTTCTTATAGATGTGAGCCTAGGCAGATGCTAAGGGGAGTGGACGTTTTCCTCAAGCAAAACGCATCCACAGGTGTCTAGAAATCATCTGACCAATTAATTAAGTCATTTTCACTGCTTTGGAAAGCAGAGAATGAAAAACTTCTTTGCAAAAGTGTTCCTTTCCACAGTCATTAGAGTCGCTCACTTCTGGGCAGCTGCAGAATAGTGCACGAATCCCTCTTCCTGGACCCTGGCAACCAGAGGCAACTGGAAGTACGCTCCCTTAAGGTGGGAACGACCAGTAGGCCCCTGGGCCACAGACATGTTTTCAATAAAATCAGTTTAAGATTAAGACCACCCAAGGTCTAGGTGTCTGCCATGGTTCCTTCAAATGATGGATACTTGAGTCTGCCTTGAAGGGTCTCCAAATATCTCCAGCTTGGAGCCACAGCTCCCAGTCAGGAGCACATAGAGAAAAAGATAAAGTCTTTCTAAATTACCCAAACTCTAAAAAATAAAGTCAATTGTTTCACAAACATACTGTCTGGTGGTAATGCACACGCTTAGCACGGAAGCCCTGGATCCCATCACCAGCACCACGAGAATAAGCAAACGTGTGAATAGTGCTTCATACCATTCCATTTCATAAAATGGGCTTCCAAATGGAAATCGAGCCTTCTGCAGAACCAACACTGCACTTTCCTGACAGATTCCAGTTAGCAAGATTGGAATAGGGCACCGGAAATCAGCTGCCAACCTTCGACAAAGCACTGCTAAGCCGTGAGTTCCAGCTGTGACAGCTCGTAGATTTGATTCAGTTACTACAGGGTGGGGCTGGATGCCTTGGTAATTCTGCTTCCTAGGGGATTCTGAGGAATGGGTCACTTTTGGGAACCACCAAACTAATTAATACCCAGGCATAAAAATTACTTTTTATTGTGGCAGGGTAATGTACTATTCTAATTTGTAGGTCATCCCGATTAACTGCCATTACCTCTCTCCTCTCTTCTCTCCCTCTGCACTGGGGGTTAAATCAAGCACTCTACCAGTAAGCTATACCCCAAGTTCAGGATATTTTAACAAAAACACACACACACAAAAAAAACCCCAGAGGTGTATCGCATATTGCAGGAGTCCATGCACATAAAAATACACCATCTTTTTAAACTTTTAAAAAACAAAGTAAAACATTAATCACACATTGTAATTTGAGCAAATCTTCCAGAATCATCATTAATAATCTGTCCTGGTAATCTTTTTTTTTTCGTTTTTTGAGACAGGGTTTCTCTGTAGCTTTGGAGCCTGTCCTGGAACTAGCTCTTGTAGACCAGACTGGTCTCGAACTCACAGAGATCCGCCTGCCTCTGTCTCCCGAGTGCTGGGATTAAAGGCGTGTGCCACCACCACCCGGCCTGTCCCGGTAATCTTACAAGTGAGTGATGTGGTGTACAATTACCAAACACTGAATGGGAAGACATATAAGGACATCTCACTGCAAACCAACAGTTCAGATTAACTGCAGAACTGAAGCCCCGGGTGACATCTTCATGCCAGGTGACACAGTTTTGATGACTCTTATACTTTTGTTTTTGCTGTGTTTTCTTTTAGGAAGTCAAGATTCACAAGGCAGAAAAAAGTGCAAACACAGCAAGCATGTGCAGAACAAGACTCTAGAATCACCAAGTGATGCACGAGGAAAAAGCATCTTCTGTCAGTTTACTCACCCTCTGGTACTGAAGGACCCCGGGGCCCGGCCCCTTCCTCTCTTTTGGATTTCAGTTCCAGGAGGTGAGCAGCCCCTCCTCCGTTATGTGCTCCTGCATGATATGGTGCCCTGTCGTGCTGACCTCCTGAACTGAGCGCTCTGTCAGGGCTCTCTCAGGTATGTTCTAGAAACGGGAAGCCAGCACACCCCTTCTCAGCAAGGACTCAGACACTGGCTCCCCACGTCTGCACAGACTGTTTTCTGACTTGACAACTGAAGGACACATTAGCTGGATATAAAATTCTTGTATCTCACCCTGTATGTCATTTGAGAAATATGATGATGGTCCAATTCTCTTGCCCTTAAAAAGTATTGAAAGTATTCAATTTTTTTCCTTTATTTTTCTTTTTCCTTTTTTTGGTTTTTTGAGACAGGGTTTCTCTGTGGCTTTGGAGCCTGTCCTGGAACTATCTCTTATAGATCAGGCTGGCCTTGAACTCATAGAGATCCGCCTGCCTCTGCCTCCCGAGTGCTGGGATTAAAAGCGTGAGCCACCACCACCCAGCTAAGTATTCAATTTCTTACAGAGTCTTTGAGAAGGCATTTTTTTTTTCATCTTTGAAATCTCATATTTTACAGAACTGTATCTGAGAGGTGACAATCTTCCCAAGATGCTGGTGAGGTCTTCCAAAAGTAGACGTCCTGGCCTTTCGGAACACGTGCTTGGCATAGTGCCACACCTACTCTTTGGTTTCTCTCTTCAGCCCTACCAATATGTAAATTGTTCTTCTCTGTCTTCTACTTAAAAACACTTTCTGATCTTTTTTGACATCATGGAAAGGTTTCAATTTCACAAGAAAGAAGTCAAGCTATCAACATCTAGACAACAAACCCATGCTTGGCCTCCACTCTGCCCAGGGAGCCTGGGCGCTTCCCAGACTTTCCCAGACTTCCAACAAGTCCCTAGCACGGGCCAAGTCCTGCTCTGTGTTTATTGAGTACCCCCTCTCTCAATTCACATATGGCACTACCTCCCGTTTTCTGATTCTGCTCGTTTTTCTGCGTAAGACATTTTAGATAGAGAATAAATTTTAGTTCTGTCTTATACAATGTGCCAAAGACCTAGAATACACCTCTGTAGAAAATAAGAAGGCCGACAGAGTCGCAACAATGTTCTTTTCCCCTTCAGTCTTGTTAAGGGGTAAAGTGCTTTCCCTCAAAAGACACATCTAAATCCTGAGGCACAGTGTTTCAGAGCACGACTGTTTCAAGATAGGCTCTTGAAGGCTGCTCACTCTGGAAAAGACATATCTAAATCCTGAGGCACAGTGTTTCAGAGTGTGACTGTTTCAAGATAGGCTCTTGAAGGCTGCTCACTCTGGAAAAGACATATCTAAATCCTGAGGCACAGTGTTTCAGAGCACGACTGTTTCAAGATAGGCTCTTGAAGGCTGCTCACTCTGGAAAAACAAGCTGGGATCCTTGACAATGGCATTGTCGCCTGCTGCAAATGAGATCCTGTGAAAAAGCCAAGGATTCTGCCCTTCACACAGCCTACGTTGCACTACAAGAGAAGAAGGTTCTTGTGAAGCAAGTCTCAAAACCTACTTAAGAGACGTACAGTATTTTGCTGCTTCTGCAGATAAATGGGGGGGGGGGCAATCATTTATAAGAAAATCTATTGGAGGCCAGTCTGATCTACAAAGTGAATTCAGGCCAGCCTGGGTTGCTACAGCGAGAAACCAAAAAAAAAGGAAATCTAAATTACAACTTAGCCTAGCCAATGAGCAAAATAATTACCATTTGAATAGGCTACTATTTCTTTTGTTGAGGAAAAAGGCATTTCGTGTTTTACTATGATTAAAAGCAAGGGTTTCACTATATGCTGGAAAAACCAGAATAATGAGTTTTAAATTGTCTCAGCTATGATTTTTACTTAACATAAGCCTGTTTTTCCTGATCCTTAGTCATCTCCAAAGCAAATTCACAACCAGAACGGCAGTTAGTACATTCTTGCAGTAAGGCTACCAAGAAAAAGACATCAGCCTTGCTTTGCTTGAAGTGAAGCCTCTAGCCTGAAAGCACACTCAAGTACACAGCAGGGCCCCATCTGTGTCCTCCTAACCAGCCCCAGGCACAAAGGAGAACTGAAGAATTAATCTACTATATACCTACTGCTTTCTCCTAACCACAGACAGTTCTTCCCACCCAACATAGTCCATCCATCCAGCAGGTTCCCCAAAGCTAAGGTGCTTTGAGTTAGAACTCATTATAAATAATTATTAATTTTAAAATGTTAGTAACTCATAGGCAGCCTACTCATTTTGCTTATTTTTTTTTTCATTTCATGTGAGTGTGATGAGCTGTATGCTAGTATGGACACGGGCATATGCACATGTGTGTGCATGCACATGGAAGCCCTGAGACCCACTGTGAGACTTTTCCCCTGTCACTCAACTCTTCAATTCCTGAGGCATGGCTGAAAGTCAGAGCTAGTCTAGCTGGCTGGCTTGCACAGGTATCCGTCTCGGCCTCTGGGCGCGGGGATTCCTGGCAGCCACCACACCCACCCAGCTTTCAAGTGGGGTTCTAGAGATCTGAACTCTAGTTCTCGGGGATGCCTGGGAATTTTTCTAGAGCCAGGTTTCTTGCTAACCCCATAATGGCCCCCTCAATCAAAATATCTCTTTCCTTGCTCTCATATCTGTCTTTCCTCTATCTCGACTATCCCATTCCCTCAAGTTCTCCTCAGGCAGCAAGCGCTTATCCACTGAGCCACTTTCCCAGGCCTCTGGCTTTATGCAAATTAACTGTAGCAAGTTCTAGCTAACACTGGTCATCCTGTCGTGGTTTGCAGGCAATTTTAAAGCTATGTCATAACCCAGAGACAAGAAAGAATTAAAAAAAAAAAGGAATCTCTGAAATGAGAAAATCCCCCTCCACTCTGAAGATGAGTAAGAGAAAAAGTGAATGAGACAAGAAGTTACTGCCATGGGGAGAAGCGCACACGCACCTGCTAAGTGGTAAGGTTCTTATGAAATTTCCCAAACGAGGAGTGGCTCTCCCAGCTACACGTGAGAAACTGCAATTCTGTTTCTCCGTTCTCCTGCACATTTTATATTAAGATTAGCCTCCAGGCATCCTGAGTTTTGAACCTAAAAATAGATCTCAAGAATTTAGGTCAGCAAAAATAAACACAGTCAGGAAAAACAGGAATCAAGAAAGGGGGAAAAAACAGTCAGCAAAAAGAGGCACTGCTTTCTAGAAAGCCCACATCTAGGGATGGAATCTTGGACCTTCACTTACCCTCTTAACAGGAGAGAATGATGTAAAAACTGAAGACGGGGATTTTCCAGAAGCGACAATCAGATTCACAGCACTCCTCAGTAGGCTTTGAACAAGCTATGGCACCAGACGTTGGTGGCACTCCCAAAGCCATACGAATTACCCCCATGCCAGATGCTGGGACTCCCAAGGCAAACTCAGTCACTTCAGTTACCCCCGGGTATACAGTAAGACTGAGCTCAGCCTTCAACAGAACCCTTTTAAATGTTTATTAGCTTAATATAAAAAAACCTTTGGTGTTTAAGGCCAAATTTAATGCACAATAATCTTTTGTCAACAAAAATGCAAGTAAAAAGTCAATGGCCCTTGGTGTTTGGACCTAAAGAATTAGCATTCCGTAAGTGTAAATCAGGAGTGTGGATGATAAGGCTCACTCCCGACAAGGAGGACGCTGGGTGCCAAACCCAGCCAGCTTTCCCTTTCACAACACTGGCACAAGAGATGCTTGCCGGCTGTTTCTGTCCTGTTTTGGTTTTTGAGCCAGTCTCCCATCTCAGTAGCAAAGGCTATCCTGGAACTTACTATACACCTCAGCTGTTCTTCAAACCAAAGCTTTGCCTGCCCGAGCCTTCTGAGTGCTGCCCAGCCTTTTATTTTTAGGCAGAATCTTATTCTGTTGCCCCAGCTGGTATCAAACTTGCAGCAATCCTCCTGTCTCAGGCTCTTGAGCACTGGGATTGCAGGCATGAGCCAGTATGTCCATGTTTAGGAAGAGACTTCTAACTAGACACATAGCAGAAGGATAGCTCCTCTTCTAGCCTACTGTAGACATGTGATACAACCACATGACTGTTAGGAAATCATACACGAATACACACATTCATCACTAGCCTCTGCTTTCTCTGTCTCTCCCCCACCCACTCTCACTGGGGCTACTCTCTGGAAAATGGTACAAGTCCTACGTCAGCTCTTTCCTCCTTCCTGGAAGGACTGGAACACAATCCCTAAACTAAATGCTATCGAGGACTTCAAGATTAAATAAGCTGCACACTGATGGCCACGATTCCATCCCAGGATTCCTGCCTCCTGCTGCTCTCAGAACCAGTAACGAGCGCAGCAGTGAACTTTGGCGGTGCCTCTGCCACTGTGCTGTCTGTCTCATAAAGCTGACCTCAAACCTCAACGACACGCTTCACTAACACCAAAGCCATCGCAGTAACAGTAAAAGCAGCAGGTGCAGTTCCAATAGTGCACACACGCACACTACAAGCCCTTACCATGGGCCAGAAAATACAACAGGGGATTTATAGACTTTTTTTTTTTAATCTTAGTTGTTGCAAATCCCATGAGGTGGACACTGTAAGTCTCATGACCTTAAAGGTAGTCAATCTGAAGTCCTGGAGTGTGTCATTCATTACTGGTGACCCCTCCCCGTTAAACACACACAAATGCACACACACATCACACTTTGAGAATGTTCTCTTCATCCTCGCCTAGGATGGGAGTCTTTCGATGCACTGTACGAATATCTAGATGGCCCTCAACTAATGAAGGGCTGCAGCCCTCTCTCCGCTCCCCCTCATCAGTTTCTGTCTTCACCCACACATTTTTGGGTGAGGTGGGGCACAACAGGAAGGAACCTGGTCCTTAAGCATGATAGGATACTTCTCTACCACCGAGTTGTATCCCTAAGCCTCTGCATCCACTTTCTATCACTTGGAGTTCTCTGAAAATTTCCCATTAACTGCTTCTTTCCCAGATATTTGCTTCTTCAGTGAAGGGGTCTTTTCTTTTAAAATCTGTCCTGCCATTAAATAGGATGTGGGGAGAGAAAGGAAACTAAGGCCCTGGTCATTCTGCATCAATTTCCCACGACAGAAAACAAACAAAAACTGTGCCTGCGTGCATGCATGCGTGTGTGTGTGTGCGTGCATGCATGTGTGTGTGTGTGTGTGTGTGTGTATGTGTGTGTGTGTGTGTGTGTGTGTGTGTGTGTGTGTGTGTGTGTTTCTCTGGTCTCAACAGGCTAAGATTCTGCCAAGGCAATAATATAAAACATTAATGAGACCAAATGCACACACATTTTCATTGTTGTCTTCTTGAGAAAGGATCTCACTATGTAGCTTTGACGGTCCTGGAACTCACTGTGTACATGAGGCTAGCCTAGATCTCACAGAGATTTGCCTGTCTCTGCCTCTGCCTCCCAAGTGCCAGAATTAAATTGTGCACGGCCACACCTGGTGCAAACATTTATTTTTATAATGCACTCAATTACCCAAGAATATATTATAAAGAGCACTCATTCTGTTGAGGGAGGTAGGAGGGAGGGAGAGAAGGAGGGAGGAAGGGAGGGTGGGAGACAGAGAGAGAGAGAGAGAGAGAGAGAGAGAGAGAGAGAGAGAAGATAAAAAGAAGGCCTGCAGTTAGTATGTCTACTGGGTGTTCTTTAGTTTATTTGGCCATAAAAACTAACATGAGACAGGGAATATGGACTACCCGGTAAGGGTGCTTGCCACCACGCCTGAGGAACTGAATGGAACCCTAGTAACCCACATGGTGAAGAAGAGACTTGATCCTACAAGTCCTCTGACCTCCACGGGTGCACCATGGCAGTTACGCCCACATACTTACACGGCCATCCAAAATAAATAAATAAAATGCAATTTTAATTTTTAAAAAAGCAGTACAAGAAAGAGGCAGCTGGAGGCTCCAAGGAAGGTTCAAGTTTCATTATAATAAATAACACCCAAAACCCTCCCAAAAAAAAGAAAAAAGAATGAACACACCCACAACACATGGCACTGCCAGCACCACAGTCCTGCTACTCTAACACTTCTGACAAAATTTACTCTGGGGAAAAAAATAGTTTTTACTAAACAAACATGGGGGGGGGTAAAGAGAGGGAAAGTTTAGTGTGGAAAAGTTAAGAAGACAATAAAACCAACCAACATTGGTAACTGTCCAAATGAGCACAGCACGGTAAGCCCTCTGGCAGGGAAGAGACTGCCCTTCGGCAGAGACTGTAGTCAGGGGTGGAAGCCCAAGTCGGCAGATGTGAGTCTGACTCCCAGAACACACTGCCAGTGAGAGAGGCTCAGCAGGGAGAGCCAGTCCCAGAGACGCGCTGCCCAGGACAGAACCCCAGACGGCAGAGGAGAGGCTTGGCTGCAGACGTGGGAAACTGAGGGCTGACATCCAGAACTGCAAGCCACAAGCACAGAGCGAACTGGAAATGGCTGAGTCTTCAGCTCCCAAAGCCTGCCTCTAGGGATAGACACATTTCCTCCAGCAAGACCACACCTCGTAAGCCTCCCCAAACAGTGTCATCAACTGGGGACCAAATACTTAAATGTCAGAGACTATGGGGGACATATCTCATCCAAACCACAATAGTGGCAGTAACTTTCCCATTATACAGAGGGGTCCAGCGGAAGCTGGCAGTCAATCAATGGGGAGACTTACACCTTTACTGGCAGGGAGAGGATTACTGACAGACACACTGCAGAGTGCGCCAAAGCCTTGCTAGAGCTGCATCTGTGGCTACTGCAGGTCGGTAGCCACGGGCAGAGGTGCTGGGCGCTATCCAAATCCGCCAGATGGAGTGTGAGCTCCGGAGGCTGACAGCTGAGCAATAACTCCCTGCAAGGAGCTCACAGCCTATGGTAATGCTCAGAAGACACGCTGCAGCCTCAGAGTCCTTGAATAGTGGGTTCGGGCCTAGCCCACCCGGAAATTCTAATAGAAGAGAGAAAAGTGAGCTGTGTCAGGATCAGCCAGAATGAGGGTTTAGAAAATAAAGGGTTGTCCAAGTTCTGCACGTCAGGCTCCACTCAGGAGAAACCCAGCAGAACCAGCATTAACTCTGGAGCTCTGCTGGGAAGCACCGGCTGGGGAGCCCCAGCTGTCACCGCTGGGCTCTGAGTTTCCACACTGCAAACACACACCTCTTACACTGCACAGGGCTTCCCTTCCCTTGAGGGCCTTTGAGTTGGTATACACCTGCAATGAGGTAGGTCTGAACAAGATAGGCCTTCGGCAAAGGGCACATAAACTTCTGTTCTCTGTGCAGGCCGAGGTTCCAAGCCTACTAGTGTAGAAAAGGCTGAAGACAAAGAGGAAGCAAGTCCAGCTGTGCTCAGAGTGAGGACACCCTGGGCCCCAGGACCATGGGAGCTCTCTTCACCCTTTCATAATGTAGATACAAACGGAGGACACATTTGCTGGGCCTCCTGCCCTACATCCCCATGTAGTACAACTAACCATAAATACCGTGCCAAAGAATGGGTAGCCTCCTTCCTAGCACCTTGTGAAACCTCTTTTTGTAAAGCAAGCCATGGAAAGCTCGCATTGCAGGAACGCATCAACCAGTGCGGTGGGCTCAAGGGGGGCAGCAGAGCTTGGGAAGCCGGCCGGCCGGTCAGCCTCCTGGCCGGGAACGGCAGCTGCCGCCTTCTGCCCAGAAGCTCGTGGCCAGCAGAGGCCCCTCGAGCCTCTTTGCCCAGAGGAGGAGATGGGGCATCCAGCACAGGACACCTCCGCAGCAGCCCAGGGCCTTCAGACAGGGTGTGTTTGTAAAGCAGGAGCTGCCGTTTGTACTCCATGCCCACCTGCCTCCTCCACACTAGCAGCACACAGGCAACCAAAAGGGAGCTATGCTGAGAACCTGGCGGATCAGAATGTCAATGCTCACACAATGGCTTCTGCTCTCAAAAGTTTCAAGGACACCTGCAAGAGATGAACCGGGAGACATAAACCTACTTGGATGGTCAATGTACAAACCTTTCAGCTTTGTTGTTTAAATGCTCATTGATTTAAAAAGGGGGAGACCAGTAAGTGTTTCTGCATTTTGAAATGCATTTACAGAGACAAAATAATATAGAGCGGGAGAGACTGCAGCCTACAAGGCGGCTAGCCCTAACGCGCCATTCTATCTGTGAGTCCCATCCATAGCTTCTCAGCACCAACAGACAGCACCTGCCAGAGTCAAACTCCAGGGTGGGAAGTGTCCTGCCAGAAGTGCAGACTGCAAAAACACCTTTGGGAAGATGAACACAAAACACAGAGCCTAACTTGATCAAATTCACTCTCTCCATAAAGGTTCTAGGGACAGAATACTTCAAACCGGGTTAGAGTCACAGGTTTCTGAGAGATGTGCGTCTAAGGCCAGGAGAAGTACCTACAACACAGACTAACCAGTGTTTGCCGTCTGAAACCGCAGGAGGCCTAACCAAGAACAAGTTAAATAAGGGGAGGTCCCTGTACCCCGCCTGCCCTTAGCACCCCGCTCTCACTGCTGTCTTTCAGAGGCAAGGGGAACCTTCCCCAGGGCCCTACTCCAAGACAGTCGTTTGGAAAATGTCTTCATGAACACCAATTGACTATCAGAACCAACGGGACTGGGTTCAACAATATTTGTTGGTAACCTCTGAGGAGGGGGCTAGCTTAGGCTAAGTGTGTGGCTGGGGAAGGGTGTTCACTACCAAGTCACTGAATAATACAGAGGTAAGAGGTATAATTGAAAGACGAATTTCCCTGGGTCTCAGTGTGTGCCTCCCTCTCCCACTGTAAGGAACTTATTTATCTATTGTTTGCTACTTTCTGGACAGAATTTAGTGTTCAAATATTTAGGGATTTAGAATATTTGGAACTGGTTATGAGCAAGGGGACCAAGACCACGATGGGGATACCCACAGAAACAGCTGGCTGGAGCTAGCAGGAGCTCAGTGACCCCAGACTGACCGCTGGGGAACCAGCACAAGACCGAACTAGGCCCTCTGAATGTGGGTGACAGTTGTGTGGTGGCATGGGCAGTCTGTGGGGCCACTAACAGTGGAACCAGGATTTGTGCCTAGTGCGTGATCTGGCTCTTTGGAGCCCATTCCCTATCGAGGGAGGCCTTGCTCAGCCTCAAGTGATGTGACAGACTTTGATGACTCCTCATGGGAGGCCTCACTCTCTCTGAGGAGTGGATAAGGGTGGGTGGGGAGAAAGTGGGAGGAGTTGGGAGGACAGGAGGGAAAGGAAACTGGGATTTATATGCAAAATAAGACTGTTTTTTTTTTTAAAAAAAATGTTTGGGACTTGTTTTTCCATATAGTTTTCTCAGGTAACACTTGTGGCAAGTATAATATGAGCCATTTCTAAAGAATTACTTTATCCACTAAACCCACTCTAATCTGGTTTGATCTCTGATTAGGAGCGGGGCTGTCTTAAACTTTCTGATTTGGTTCCGCTCCCAGGAGGGCTGCGCTCTAGGAATTACCTTCAGATTGCTCTGCGGTCTACGCGCCTTCCCAATGCAGGGTACAGCCACACCCGTTAGCCTCTAAAACAGCTCCATGGGTCTCCTGTAGACAGCAACTACTCTTCCCAGACCCCTCACACCTCCTCAGACTGAACCAACAGACACTGGACAAGTGAGTGGGGGGAGCAGTTCACTGAACCCTGGACTTCATGAACTTGTCTCCCTGGCCTCGCTGGCTGCTGTTAGCTTGGACTTCTCCTGAGCAACAGCTCTAAAGGCCCACCATTCAGTAACCTTGCAGCATGGCTCTTTCCTGAAGCCCCCAAACCACTTGTTTGCCGGAGGACAACTTCCCATTCTTGAGGCATGGCAGCCTTAACCACGACCACAGCTGGGAAAGGAGAGCCTAGAACAAGGGGCTTTCACGGGGCCACCAACTCAGGACAAAGGGGACTGGAGTAAAAGCTTTAAAGGCCGTTATCTCTCTGTGCCATTCCCCGGCTCCGTGTGCTTCCCTGCCTGAGTCCAGACCTTTTTGTGGGCTGGTGAGATGGCTCGGTGGGTAGACACACACAATGGAAGGAGGGCACAGATGCCTACAGTTGTCCTTTGACCTCCCACACGCACACCATAGCATGCACATGCTACACACATGCACAGACTCAAGAATAAAGACATTTAAATATATATGACTGTAGAGCACAGCAAGCAAAAATAAACAGTGAAATAATTAAGTAACAACTCATTACTAAGGGTAAATATTGGACATTTCAGAATGAAGTCTTCCAGGTTGCACAGATAACATTTTTCTGAGAAGAATCCAGTACTATGAACATCCTTCTTGGCTGAGTATTTTACTATAACATCATCTATACAGATGCGCTATTGGACATTTGCCGTTTTTTCCCATTCTTTGGCCTGTATATTAGGCAGAGGGCTCCCTCTGAAGAACACACACTCTGATATTTACTGCCGGCCACAGCTCCTGCAGACACGGTTTTAAATGTACTAAACCTCTCACTCCACCAAAGCACTGCAGAGCCCCTGTTTTAGAGAAAGGGAAACGAAGGCACAAAAGCTCTAGCAAACTGTCACTAGCTGATAAGCAGATGTCAGGGTGAAAGCCTGGGAGTCTAAGGTACAAGCAAACCTTCCGCACTGTGCTGGAACCCGGCCTTGAGGCGGGAAAACAACATCCTGCTTCAGGTGGTCACTGCCAACGCCACCTGGGCCACGCCAGGCTATTTCACAGGCCAGCCCACAAACACAGAGCTCCTGGGAGAAAGAACCCTCGACCGGGCTCCATTTCTAACGCCTTTTCCATTTCTCCTCATCAGCTGTCTGTAACTCAGCAGGAGGCTCTCGCCAACTCACTACTTCAGAACTCACCAGCAGGAAACATTTTAGGTAGAAAGAACTCAAGAGAAGCTCAACTCACAAGCACAGCCTTTACAGAACCCAAAGTTTCTCTCAAACCACATTCCTTTCTTGAGCAGAGAGAATGTTTATAGCTTACTCATCTGACCAATGTGCTTCAGGGGCTTTCTAGCAGCTATGAAATGCCAGCTTATTATCACCAACAGACATTCTTTTTGTTGTTGTTTAGTTTTTGCAGTGTGGGAGACCAAAGCCAGGGCCTCACACATGCTAGCAAGCACACTGTGACTGAGTGAGACTCTCTTCCCCACACTGTCTTCTTCTTCTTCTTTTTTTTTTTTTGGCTTTTCGAGACAAGGTTTTTCTGTAGCCCTGTAACTAGTTCTTGTAGCCCAGGCTGGCCTCGAACTCACAGAGATCCGCCTGCCTCTGCCTCCCACGTGCTGGGACTAAAGGCGTGCGCCACCACCACCCAGCCCGCCCAGCTTCTTCTTTTTAGTAATATATATTTCTCATTGATCCTTTGGGAATTTCGCATCATGAACCCTAATTCCACTCACTTCTGGGTCCCCCCACATCTCCCCCTCACCTGTGCAACACTATCCTCAAAAGAAAATTTTTAAAAAATCAAAACAAGACAAAACAAAACAAGCAAACAAACAAAAAGAACAAAAAAACAAAAACAAGACCAACTCTTGGCTTCTCCATCTTTCCTGCCTCTCCAACACCTCTTCATCCATCCTGGTGGCTCTGGAGGTCTCAGTGTGACACACAGGACGCCCTTTTGTCATTCAGCTTTGCTAGCGTCACTGGTCCACCACCATCACTGGACCCTCACTAGAACTCCTCTGAGCTACCCCAAGTCATGGAGATCCTGTTGGTATTGTTCCACAGGACCAGTCCGTTCACAAGCTCCAGCAGGTCCTAGATGGGGTAGACGTTGGGGGGGGGGTCAACCCAAGGCCCGGCTGTGGGCCTGGGTGATACACAAGCTGTTTATTTCAGGCCTCAGGTAAGGGGCCTGAGCTCCTTTATCCCTGCCATCAGGGTCAGCTCTCCCTGTGGTGAGGGGTGGGGCTATCACCCCTGAGAATAGGGGCCAGCTCTCCTGCTGTAATATTCAGTGAAAGACAGGACCAGCTTTCCCTGGGCCAGCGAAGGGCGGGGTTGCCTCAGGATGATCTCTGATTTCATCATGCATGGTTTCTATGGCCCCCTGAGGTGACACAGGCCACAGATATCAACACAGAACCCAGCTGCAACTAGACCAGGAATCCAGATATGGCCCTCAGTAGCAGTTTGGGCCCAGACGACATCCTGGCTCCAGGTGGAAACACTGGTCATTCAGGTTGGGATGGGTCTGGCGGCAGCATGGCCCCCAGACATCACCAAAGCCTCAGGCTGCGGCCACAACTCTGGATTTCTGTGTAACGTGTAACCTTCCGTGGTATTATATGACTTGGACTTTGGCACAGACCCCGCTGTGGTGGGACCATGAACCCAGACATGGTCCTCGCAACAATTGGGTCTGGATGTCACCACTGCCCCAGGTGGCAGTGCACACCACTCATATGGGCACCTGAGGCCCTGGGGCCCTCGAACACCGACATGGCTCCAGACCTTGGGTGTCTATGTGCCCTTCGATGGTAACAGGAGCCTTGGACATCAACAGAGACCCTGGCTGCAGTAGGGCCACGGACCCAGACATGGCCCTTAGCTGCAGCTCTGGCCTGGATGTCACCATGGCATTGCATTGCTGCACCAACCACTCAGATCTGTGCATCCTGGCCCTCGGACACCAACCTGGACTCAGATAGCTGACCTGCCCCTGGGCATCCACACAGCCCTCAGTGGCAACAGGAGACACGCATGTTCACCCAGACCCTGGAGGCTACAGGGTCACAGACCCAGACATGGCCCTCGACAACAGTCCAGGCCTGGATGTCACCGTTAAGTTCAGATGGTGGCAAAGGCCACCCACATCAGCATGGCCCCGGTGGCAGTGTGGGCCCTGAACACCAACACAACTCCAGGTAGAGGCCCAGACCCCTGGAGTCAACACGGCCCTCGATGGCAACAGGACCCAGCAACATCAACACAGACCCTGGCTGCAGTAGGGCCACGGACCCAGGCATGGCCCTAGCTGTAGCCCTGGCCCAGATGTCACCATGGCAACAGATAATAGCAGGTGCTACTCATATCTGTAAGGTCCCAGCTGTAACACGGCCCTTGGGCATCAACATGGTTCCTGGTGGCTGAGCAGACCCCGGGGCAACCACATGGCCTTTTGTTGCAGCAGGAGTCACAGATGCTGACTCAGATCCTGGCTGCAGTAGGGCCACGGATCCAGACATGTCCTCAGCAGCAGCTCAGGGCCCCAAGTCGGGGCAGGGCCCAACAAGGCCACAGGTTGAGCCCAGACTCGAGGCTTCCACGTGGCCTTTAGTGGTAACATGGGCCAGAGACACTAGCACAGACCCTCCCTGTAGGGAGACAGACCCAGACATGGTCCCTGGCAGCAGCTCAGGTCTCTGGACAACACCATGGCCCCAGGTGGCAGCACAGCCAACCAGATCAGCGTGGTGCTAGCGACGGCCTCTGAACACCTACATGGCCAGGGATGGCAGCCCAGTCACTGGGCGTCCTTGTGGCCCACACAGGCCCCAGATGTGGTAAGACCAAGGACTCATACATGGCCCTTGGCAGTGCCCTGCCTGGACATCATCATGGCTGCCCGTGGCAAGCAGGCCGCCAACATCTGCCCACTCCTCACCACCTTTATTCCTTCTCCCTCTCTCCACAGCACGCGAACCATTCCGCTTCTGTCTCTCTCATTTTTCCACCACAGATTTGCTCCTCATGATGGGACCCACCTCGGGTGGACCCATGGATGTCTTCCTGCCAGCTAGGGCCTTGAGGGCCACAGCTGGCCTGTGGCTGCCTAGAACCTAACTGAGCAGAACTGCATGGGTGCCTTGGATGTCCCCCGCCTGAGCTGAACCCCCATACTGTCTTCTGATAGCTGTTTTCTTGAGGCCTAATTTAACAGATTTGAGATAAAGTACCCTCTTGAGATACTTGCTAACCTAAGGATTCAAAGTACTTGTTGCAAATCTAATTAAAAATTCATTAATGGAAAGTATAATAATTTGAATAGAAGTTAACATTTTAGTTAATTCAAATTTTCAACAATTTCTTTAAAAATTATTACATCTATTGTGTGTGGGAGATGGGAGGGGAGTGGCAGACAAGACAGAGGGCATGGGAATGTGAAAGTCAAAGCCAACTTTCAGGGGTGAGTCCTCTCCTTTTACGGTGCAGGACCTGGGGACCAACTCATTCAATCAGGCCTAGGAGCAAACGCCTTTACCTGCTGAGTCACCTCAAGACCCAAACTCAATTTTTAAACTGAAGATGAACTAAAGAGGAAAACCATTTAATCGTAGTGCAGCACCTACAAACTAAATATAAGTCACCACCACCACAGACATTTTAATGTGCATCCTTGAGCTAAGTTGTTGAAAGAAAGAGAGAGAGAGAGAGAGAGAGAGAGAGAGAGAGAAAAGAAAAAAAGAAACTAACCCCACCTGGTCTTTTACATTGAGTTAAAGTTTCTGCAACTTAACACTGCGTTTTCCCAGTTTAGGTAATTAGCAATGTTGTGACATATGCAAACGAATGATAATACACAACTTCTTTTCCCTCACCCTCATCTAGGAGAGAGGGGAAGGCAGGAGAGAAAGGAGCGAAGTTCACGCCATCAGCACCACCGTCAAAGCTGGCACCTGTGAGACGCAGTCCGGTGGCCCCCTCGCCGTCCTCCAGTCCTAAACCTTTGCACCCGTGTGAAGAGCTGAAGCCCAGAGGACAGCAACTACTTATGTCTGAGGCACAGCAACCAGCATGAAGCAGGGCTAAGGAATACAATCTCTTGAAAGGTTTTACGACTTCAGGAAGACAATACCTATACAAACAACCAGAAATGCCACCTAACGTTCGTCTTCTACAACCAGAATCCTCGCCTGTCTTCCACCTGAGATGTGCTTTCTCATGTTGTTTTATGTTATTAGTGTGCTGCTCACGCTGGCGTGGCACAGAGCATGCGTGGAGGTCAGGACGACCTTCAGCAGCAGGGTCTTCCCCTCCACCCTACGTTTCAGGGATGGAAGTCAAGTGGTCAGACTGGAAGAGCGTTCGTTTTTGAATGAGGAACATCTGTAGGCTTCCATCTTTGAACAAGTGGCCCCGGCCGGCAGTGCTGTGCGGGAGGCTATAGACCCTTTAGGAGGCGGCACCTGCTGCTGGACAATGTAAGTCACGGCATGGGCACTGGAGGGTCTACAGAGCCGCCCCACTTCCTGCTCTCGGCTTCCGATGTGCAGTGATGTGATCTTTTGGGTCCCTGCTCCAGCCTCCTGCTGGCATGCTGCTCCTACTATCCTGGACTCTTCCTCTGGAACCATAGCCCAAATAAACTCCTTTCTGTAAGCAGCTTTTGTGCACAGTATTTTCGCACGGCAACAGAAAGCAATGAGCACGGCAAGCATGTGTTACCCGCTGAGCTGTCTGCTCTCTGACTGGCAATCAAGTGGGGAGAACCAGACAGGAGAACCAGGATGCTAGGAGCAGAGGTTAAGTTTTAATAGTATACTAATTAATAATAATTAATAATTAATAAAATAATATTATAATTTCCAAACAAATTTTGGTGAGTTACAAGAGGAATATGTACTCACCTTTATAATAAAAGCCCACGCACTGCAATCCCAACACTCAGAGGTGGAGGCAGGAGGATCAGACGCTCTGGGTCATTAACTACATAGTGAATTCAATGCCGGTCTGGGCTACTTTTCCTCAAGAAATACAAGATATAAACTAAATGGGATTTCAATCCATGGAAAGGGAACAGACTCAGACCATTTTTCCCCATGAGGTCTTTGTACAAACCGCTGATTGGCCAGGAAGGAAGTATAGGCAGGTCAACCAGACAGGAAGTAGAGGCGGGACAAGGAGAACAGGAGACTTCTGGGAAGCAGGAATCTCTCTCAGGACTCCTGCCCAGACCATGTAAGAAGCAGGATGTGACCTGCCCCGCTTGAAAAAGGTACCAAGCCATGTGGCTAACATAGATAAGAATAATGGGTTAATATAAGGTACAAGAGCTAATATGAAGCCTGAGCTAATGGGCCAATCCGTTTATAATCTTCTGGAGACCTCTGTGTGATTTTCTTTGGAACCTAATGACTGTGGGACCTGGTGGGAGGACAGAAACCAACCAGGCCCTCATGTTACAGATAAGAGGTGTAGGAACCCCATACCAAGGGTGCTGCGGCATTACTGAGCTGAATGCACAACAACCAGTATGGAAGTACGCAAAGTCTCCTCCTCCAGCAAGATGATCTCCTGTTTCCACAGAATATGATACACACTGATGTCCTGCCACAAATATCCCACCCGAACTTCCTCCAAAATGTCTGCAAGGACAAGAGCCGCTGCGCTTATGCACAGTTTTGCGCAGCGCCTAAACACAGCACTTGGTAAGTACTGTCATCACTACTATCATCATTATACCTCAGTTCAAATCCCCACAGCAGGCTAGAAAGTAACATAGTCTACCTAACTTTTTGTTACTAAGAGTCTGTCTACCAAAACCCAAAGAAAACTTAAGAAAAATGACAATATAATGAGGCTGGAACTGTAGCTCTGCAACACACCGTGTTTATTAGTGCACACAAACCCAATCCTCAGCATCAAACATAAATAATAATAAAGTAAAATCATACAAAGGTACCACTAAAAATTAAGAAGTGGTATTAAGTGTGCTGAGGGTTTTCATTTCACAATTGCTCAAAATAAATGCATAAACAAAATGAACTAATACAATAACACATTTCAAGCTGTCCATAAACATGTTTACAAGAATAAAAGTTATTACTGACCACATAAATAATTAGAAGGGCAAAAAAAGACATAAATCACTGAGCAAACAACAATGCAAAGATCAGGGATTCCTCGCCACTGAACAGCAAATCACCAGCTGTCTGGACAGAACCCTATCGGGCATGTGTGTGCAAGAGCTCCCTGAAACCAAGCCCTCCCTACCCGTGCCCTGGTATATTTCTGCATTCTGCCCTTCTGTTACTATCACAGATGCTGAGTTTCTTACAACACCTTTTTCCTTGTCCAGTCTCCCTTTCGATTCCTAGTTCCAAAGAGGAAATTGAAGAAAACGTAAATAGTACTTAAATGAGACAGGCCTTAAACTCAAAAAGAGTCCAAGTTACTGCCACGCAATCAGCCACAAACCCTAATCCACAAGCTGGCATCATGGTTAAGTCTGCAAAGACAAGATCCAAGTCACATCCTTGAACTTAGCTCACTCTGCCTGCTTCTACTTGGGCTTTAGGTTCATTTCTTTTTTTTTAATGATTTATTTATTTTTATTTTATGTACGTTGGTGTTTTGCCTACATGTATGTCTGTGTAAGGGGGTTCAATCCCCTGGAACTGGAGCTACAGACAGTTGTCAGCTGCCATGTGGGTGCTGGGACTTGAACTTGGGTCCTCTGGAAGAGCAGCCAGTGCTCTTAACCGCTGAGCCATCTCTCCAGCCCTAGGCTCATTTCTTAACCTAGAATGCTGGCTTAGTGAGACTCAGGTTAACTTGGACTCTAAGTATCCATACCTAGGATACCTTCAACTGCATCTAATCAGGCAATTAGGGATAGGCTCCCCACTAGCCAGAACCCAAATGTGGTGAATTAGTGAAACCCCTTCCAAGCCACCTAAATATACTTTCTAATTAAAATGTAGCCTCGTTTTACAACCCAGGTTAAAGGGATTAAAAGATTATGGACTAGAGACCTGGAGCTTTCTTCATCTCTCATGGTTCTGCCTCGAACGACGAGAGCAGGTGCTGGGACGGCACCTAATTACACAGGAATTACACCACCCCACCCGGAACCAATTTCAGGACCACAGATCAGCTTCTCCCCAAACACAAAGCTGCTAATTAAGTTACATGAAAGTCCAACTAACAGGCAATTTGGATATGGCATTTATCCACCTGAAAACAGACTTTCTGAACACAGCTCTTCCTTGGGCAGCACTGGAACACCCTAGAGTAAATGTCATTAAAATGCTTGAACGTAGGGACTCCCCTTCAGGATTCAAACATTTCCAGAAAACAACAGGAGTTTCTGCCAAGCCAAGGGACGGTCCTCAGGATGCACCAGCAAGTCCCCGCGGGCTGAAGACGCTAGCCCTGACACACCTCGGCATACACGATCCACAGCCTCTTCTGTGGGCCCGGTTTTTCTGAATTCTAATGGTAGAAGCACGGTTTGCATTCACGAGCTCACCCACTTGCTCTTTACCTACATATACACCTTCCCACTTAATTTCTCACAATGAACACACACACATAGAGCTGCTCAGAGCTCACAATCTATTGTCATTTTCTTAGCATGGACACCTACAAATACACACAAAGAAATAATTTAGGAAGAAGATCCATTTACTGTATGCCAACCCTCAGGCTGGCAAAGATCCTCAGGAATGCCTGTGCAGCTGATACAGAGCTGGACAACCTGGTTGTTGACCAAACCATTGTTTCCTCTGAGCACCAGAGTTAGGGGAGTTGGGGGGGAGGGGGAGGGAGCAGAAGAGAAGGTGAGCGGCTACTCATAAGGTCTCATAAGTTAGAGCTGGCTACGAGTTAAATTGCATAGTCATCCTGCCAGAACGGGAGACACATAAGGACAAAGGCAGAGGGCACAGCGAGGCAGCTCCAAGTCAAAGAACATCAACAGCTGCCAGACAGCTGACGCAAAGAAGGGAGCCCTGCGTGTTGTAGAGGGAACAGGCCCTGTCGGCACCCAGGCCGAGATGCTGCTCTCCAGGCCCCGAGAGAACTCATTTCTAACACTCTAAGGACCGTTTGTGGTTCTGTTACATCAGCCCTAGAGAACTAGCACCACACTGGAACTTGCTTCCCTTCCTACCCTACTATCCACCCCCTCAGCCGGCAAAGGTTCCCACAGTACCGCAGAAGGACCTCAGGGACTCCCCAGACTATGGTTGAGTTGGGGAGTCCCCTCTCCCACAGAACTGCACATGACAATCCTTGTGCCAATCTTATTGCTTCTCTCTAGGTCCCAGCTGCTTCCTCCGGGCCGCAGCCTGCCCCAATACCATCCAAGTTCCTGACACCCTGAGTCATTGGGTGGGGCTGAGGGAGGAGGGAGAGGCAGATGGGGGAATACAGAAGTCTCCTTAAGTGTGAGTGGTTCCTGTATTGATTGGGCCCACCCCATTTTCTCAGAGTTCTTAGAACACTTCCAACTTCTACTTACTATCATTTTACACCCCAACATTCTCCCCGCCCCAGCCCCTCTCACACACACAGCCTCAGCCCTGCCACATGTCACAGCAGACAGCCTGGGCATACACATAGCTCTGTATTATGAGGGGCCGCTCCCACCCAATAACTGAGCCTTTCTGTTATCAGGCCAATGTTTTCTGCCAGACACACGTCCTTTATAATAAATGGCTTGAGAAAGGCCATCAGTTCTCTGCTGGAAGCTACCGTGCCACAGCCTAACCCACCCGCTCACCAGTGTGCCAAGGCAGGCTGGACACCGGTCTCACACTGACACAACTGGATACCATATGAAGAGAATATTGCAAGCTTAGTGCGCTAAAACCCTGAGCTGGTGATGACAGGAAAGACTGAACAACTTTCACCTCCCAGCTCTCACCTACTGGTTGACCCTACAAGATCACCTCTGCCTCTCATTATTTAATCGTCAACAAAGGTAATTTAGCAACGTGATCCTTCAGATGTCTCACCCTAGCTCTCAAGCTGCAGCCTGCATCAGAATCACCCAGAGGGCTCCTCAACACAGATGGCTGGGCCTCTCCCCTGGAGCTTCTGACTCAGTAGGCCTGGGTGGGGTCTGAGAACTCGGCTGTCTAACAAGTTCCCAGGTAATGCTGAGTCTGCAGGAGGGACCGCACTGGAGAAGCACTACCTTGGGTGGCTCACCTCATACTTGGTCCCAGTTACTTGCTGCCGGCTTCCCACTCTCCAGGCCCCTGTTCCCACCCCAGCAAAGCCCAGGTTGTGCTCAATGACCATAACTCCCTTGTGACTAAACCCTAGGCCAGTAAGGGGCCGTGACAGGCACAGATCCACCATGAGTGTCTTGGGAGATTCAAGAATGGGGACTTAAGGGTGCTACTGAGAAAGAGGCACCATTTGGGGGTTATTTGAACCTGCCCTCTGGAAGAGGTCTGCAGATGTGCAAACGTGAGCACAGCAAGACAGGCAGGTAGAAGGAAACCTGCCGAGTCGCCCAGAGTCGTCCTGCCCGGCTTCCGGCTACATGACACGATGCTTGCTTTACTGTTGGAGCTGGCTGAGTCAGGGTTTTCTGCTCCTTGCTGTTGAAAATAATCACAAAGCAAAGCAAGCCAACAGGACAGCTTATCTGGACACAGCACGGTGACATGTGGTTTACAAAGTCCGGGTGGACTACAATACCATGTTTACATTTTCCAGATTATTTCAAATGGTCATACTAGAATGTTCATGAAGAATTCAAATTTTGCAAGAGCGTAAAACTGAAGTCCTGATCCAGCACGTGGTAAAAGATCCAACTCTGAGACTATCTGAAGAGCCAGGCTCATCATATTTTCCTTCCTGGGGTTTTGCTAGGAACTACAAGCAAGAAAGAACGGAATCACTTCCTCAATTCAATCCTGGACATGGTTTCTTCCCACAGGAGCATGCTGTTTCCAACCTATTTTCCTTTGCATTCAACACCAGGGTAAACTGGTATACACAGAAAGAGGGCACTTAGGAAATACATCTGTTCTGTGCTTTACAGATCTGTAACCTTATTTTACCATTATGAACATTTATACTCATCAATAAAATAAGAATACTACCACACAGCCACCTGGCTATCTAAGGATAACACATCTGAGAGCAATCTGTAAGCCACAAGGTACAATACCAGGGCAAATACTTAAATCCAATTTTAATGGATAAATTGGATTTAGCTTGGCCTGATTAAAAAAAAAACCAAAAAATTAATCATGAGTCCAGAAGACTTCCCCAAAAACTCCTATTGGACGCATCTGTCTTAGTATCGTCTGGGTGGCTCTGGATGGCAACGACATCTGGTCTACTTAGAGGTCACACGATGGCTGAGCTCTCACTAAAGCCACACCCTGCAAACCAGCTGCAAATGCAGTGGTGGGTACCTCGGAGCATCTCACGGGGGCAGACCTCCTCCCTGTACGAGAACAGTCTGGCTGTGGTATGTCCCTCAGAGCTATTGTCTGAACAGAATACAGACGGAGGCTGGGGGAGCAGGAATGGCCCTCTAAACCTGTTTCTCAAGCTCATGAAGGTTCACCTGAGAGAGGAAAACACCAAGAAGTAGATAAGGACACCTTCTAGAATAGGAGTAACCTTTAAGAACTGAAAATTCTCAATTTTTTTTATGTGTATGGGTGTTTTGTCTGCATATGTCTGTGTACATGTTTGCACAAGGCCTGGTGTCCACTGGAACTGGACTTAAAGATGATTATACGTGACCATATGGGTGCTGAGACGCAAACCCAGGTCTTCAGGAAGAGTAGCCCAAGCACTTAACCACAGTGTCTGTGACACACTCTCTAGACTACCACAGAAATTATTTGTGACACATTCTTTTCTTATAGCGCGTGCACGTGTGTGTGCGTATGTATGTGTGTGTATGTGAATTAGAGGGGGGAGGGTCCAGGCACTATTACTCTAGAGTCAGATTTCACATGTGCAAAACTCTTAACAGCAAACTAATAATTTGATGACAATTCATTTAAAAAGAGTAACAAGCTCCCAGGAGACCCCATACTCCTACTGCTGGTGTTCCCAGACAGAGAACGCTGCCTGGGGAAATTATTTTAAGTACTGAAATCCCAGATGTGCTATTATCTTAAGTAACAAAAAGTCAAGAACACCTTCACAGAATTAACCAATACTGCCGCTGTGGTATCAGGACACCTCTACAATTAGGGCCTCCATTTCTCACGGCCATTGTAACACGGTATAGAGCAATTCAAATCACAATGCCCACCACATAATGGCAGCCTAACACCACCAAAGCATCAATCAGCTCAGCGCTTCCTAGACCCATGATTTCCCTAAGAAATTAAAATGTGGGTTCCCAGGGCTTAAAGACCCAGGGTCTCCCTGTCTCACAGCTGTACCTTGGCTCTTGTTCCAGGTTCACTCACTTCTCGGAGTCTTTCCTCCACGTGCTTCAATTTGATGGGCACATCTTCCTGGGCTGCGCCTCTGCCTGGCTCTCTCTGCTGAATGCCCATCTACTAAATGGGCTCCATGAAGTGATTCTGCAGCTGACCACTGTGTCCTGGAGCAATAAATAAACAGCCAGCCACAGAGGTGAGCGCAGAATGCCCTTTATCTGAAATGAGTTCTCTGAAGGCAGCCCCATCCAGAGGAAGGAGCAGTGTGATTCCGCCTGGACCAGCTCGCCTCCTCACACACACACACACACACACACCTCTCATGCTGTGAGCCCCTCGCTCACTCCGGGAGTCGCTGGCATTAAAGGGGCTCACCTATTTTTTATTTTAGACTAACACTTCGCAATTCTTGAAGGATTGAAAATTATTTGGGAGCTGTGCAGTGGTGGTGCACACCTTTAGTCCCAGCCCTTGGGAGGCAGAGGGAAGAGGATCTCCATGAGTTCAAGGACAGCCTGGTCTATAGAGCGAGTTCCAGGAAGCCAGGATTGTTATGCAGAGAAATCCTGTCTCAAAAAAAATTATTTGATATGACCCCAGTGAATTAAATAGTTAATACAAACATACAAATGCACACAAAACTTGCCACGGCAAAAGTCTGTAAAGGTTTATTTAAATATCTAAAAAAAAAGTCAAATCAAAGTCTGCTAGTTCCAGTGTATTATTTTTCTAATTTATTTCAATTAAAGCTAAATAATTATATAAATTGACTGCAGCTTTGCTGATGTGGGATTCCCACCACCCCCCGGATGCTAGGAATATGCTCTCCAGGAATGAAAGCAGAGTCTCCGTTTACACTTGGCTAACGTCTTCACAACACAAATTTAAAAACTATTTTTAAAGTATTTCGTGGTTACAGAACTTTTAATACATACCATGAGCCCCGTTAGAAAGCCTGTACTTTATGAAGAAAACCTAGATGACAAGACTGATTGCAGCCAAAGACAACCACTAAGAAGACCATCACTGAACACACTCAGCCTGCACCCTCCCCGGTGACCCAGCCCTGTGAGAGGCACCAAGGAACTTTACATTGACAGAGCCCGATAGTCTCTCACCACCTGCAGTGGGCTCAATGTGAAGCCACAACCCTAGCACAGGTACTGGGGCCGCGGCAATGACTGACTGCGGACTTGGTTATGGAGAACGTGCAATTGAGTTCAAAGACAACTCTTCAATAGCATGATCTCACAGTATAGCACCCAGCAGCTTTTCAACTTGGGTGTCGGTGACAGAGTCTGGAACTAGGGAATCAACAGAAGGAGTACCAGGTTGGACCTCGGGTACCACGAAAGGTAATTTCCACAAAGGGACAAGTACCCTGTGCTAATCCTAATGTCAGCAAGGTGCAGGGAGGCAGCCAGGGCGAGGGAAGGCAGAAGGGAGGGGCAGAGAGGACACACAGTCATGTGGCTAAAAGAAAATGGAAATGTGGGGGAAGGATTGAAAAGGCGGACAAGATCCTCCATCACAAAATGACCTTCTGTGCCTGTGCCTGTGCCACGCTTGGGAGTCTACACTCTATCCGGCAATAATGTAACCCAAAATAGGCTGATCTCAAGAGGAAGGATTCAGTGCATCACTGGGATGAGAATATGAGGACCTGGCTGGAGAGAGGCAGACGACTCTCTGAAGATAAGCCGCATATCCAAGACTCCTGGTTCTGAGAGGGGATGCAGGGAGTAAAGGGGCCCTCTCTCCCTCCGTCCATACCTCGCTGTATACAGCATGCTGGAGTGTTAGTACAGGGCACTTGTTCTTTTTAACCCAAGACCTGATGCTGGAGAAGAGCCCAAGGAAGAGTCTAGGAGCTCAGTTGAGGACACACTAGCTTTGAACCTAAACACCACAGAAAGCTATTGGTGGACACCAGAGCACTGGGCAGAAGGTACAATCTGCTTGCCATTCTATATATACAGTATTTATATATTATACAGATTATATATACTCTATCTACATGGAATATGTAATCTTTCTCATATATATCATATAGAAACTCAAGAGCAGGTCAACAACTGTGCCTCTCAGCTGCGGAGGGCCACCAGGAGTGCCCCGACTTTTGGTGTCCCCACTTCAGGATCCGCCTTTAACTGACATTAAACTGTTTTTGCTGCTCTTCCTAAGCAGATAAAAATACGTTCTGGGCTGGGAAGTGGTGACGCACACCTTTAATCCCAGTACTCGGGAGGCAGAGGCAGAGGCAGACTCTGTGAGTCTACAGCCTGATCTACAGAGAAAGTTCCAGGACAGGTAGGGATACACAAAAGAAACCCTGCCTTAAACACCCCCTAAAAAAACTACATTCTGAAGTTCAAAAGGGCCTGGGTTATAGCTCAGTGGTAGAGGCCTGGGTTCTACCCTCAGCATGGTACAAATTAACACTAATGGAGAGCATTCCACCGACACTGCACCTAGCCAGGCAGTGTTTGTGATTTCTATAATCATTTCAAAGCTAAAATAACAGCATTATTCGTTCTTTAGCGATACATCAACTTTTCTGATCCTATTAGACACTACTGTGCTCCAGAAGGCTCACCCAGCGCAGCCTCCCCGAGTGCAGTACTCAGCTCGGCCTCGCGGAGCGCACTACTCAGCTCGGCCTCCCCGAGGGCACTACTCAGCTCGGCCTCCCCCAAAGCAATCTCCTGTTCTCAGCAAGAGTAGATTGCTGCTGATATCTGAGAACACCCAGGAGGAAAGGAGGGATGGGGAGGCGAGAAGGAAGACGGTCTTCAAATAGTGCCTTCCTGGCTTGCGACCAAACACAATTACAGAGCAGCCACAGAAGATGATGTCAAGATAACAGAGTCTTCACCAAGGCCAATGACACGGACAGCTGCCTCAGCTGCAGTGAGTGTGAGGTAACAGGCGACAGAGGCCCCGGGGCCAGAGGCGGCAGTGCTCCTGGGCAGGCCCCACTTCGGGAAGCCTCGGCCGCTGGAACCCTGACATTTTACCGTCTAGATTTTCTCTAGACAGGCGGATACACGGCGGCACCAATCACGCTTTCTCAAAGCCCAGACTGTTGTATGGCCAAGTTCATGTCTCTAGTCTCGAGTTGCTATAGGAGTAGCTGCCCTAGGACATCTTGACAGAATGTACGGTTCTGTTGAGCTGGCCATGGGAGCTCCACTGACTTCCAGTCCGTCTGTCATTAAACGCTAGCACTGTGGTATCATTCATAAAATTATAAAAAAGTAATTAAAAGGTGTAAAAGGATATGAACGGTTTCTCAATGAGGATTAAGTATGAATGGTATTAAAACAGAAGGAAACCCGGTGCTGGGCTGTACCTCAGAGCATAGTCACATGAATTACTAAATAAATAATAAATAAAATAGGAGGGGCACAAATCACAGAAAATTCAAACAGCCTGGGTTGATGTAGCTTAATTCTACGTAATGAATTTGCCCCCAAGAACATGGTGTGAAGGAGGCAGTGTGACGAGCCCCAGCAGGGTGACAGGTGACCCACATCAGAATCAAAGGCGAGCCTAGAGGTGGTGGCCAACGCCTTTAACCCCAGCGCTCGGGAGGCAGAGGCCAGTCTGGTCTACAGAGTGAGTTCCAGGACAGCCAAAGCTACAGAGAGAAACCCTGTCTAGAAAAAACAAAAAACAAAAGAACAGAAAGGGTTCAGAATCCAAGGAGAAACTGATGCGCGCATACACCTTCCTTGCCGTGACAAGACAGCAAAGCAGCCTGTCTTGTGGCCTTCCTCCCACACACTCCGGCCCATTCAACCAGAGAAAAGTTATCAGACAAGCTAAAATCCAAGGACCTCCTCGCAAGGCCATCAAAATTTAGGAAAGTGAGCAATGGAGAATCACCCACGCCCAAGGAAACATGGCGGCTCAAACTTCACAGCCGAGACGCCCATGATCACATTCAAGAGCAGAGCATCCTTCCCAGGTGAGGGATTTTGGAACTGCCTTCAAGAATGCATAGGATTAAAATCAAGGAATCAATCTCCACGCACACACATGATGTAAGTGGCTGAACAACCAACTCGCTAAATCCCCACAGAGAAGAACCGCAGACAGTCCACAAAGAAGCTGAACTCCACTGAGGACTCAGCCCTGAAGAGGATATTAGGAAAACACTAACGACGTCCAAATAAAGAGCAGATCTTGGTCCACAGTACGACAGCAACATTGCCTTCACGGCAATAAATGCACCAGAGCATTAGTCGATGCTAACGTGGGCTGGGTGACAATCTCTCTGGACCTTTGTCATTCTCTTGTAAATCTTTATTCTAAGGCAAGTCTCCATGTATTTGGGCCTTGCCTTTGGTTTCCTAAGACGTGGTCCTATGTAGGTCAAGAGGTCTTCAAACTGACAATGTTGCCAAGGATGACCTTGAACTCCCAAGCCTCAGGCTTCTACCTCCCAAACACTAGGGCTAAAGGCAAATCTACCACGCCACGGTCAAACATTTATTTTTAAAGCTACTGAACTGGTGTGAGGAAGTTTTTAAAATCAACTGAACAATGACAGCTCCGCCGTAGGTAAGTCAGTGAATACTTTATCCATGGGTCAGTGACTAGTCACCATCACGTAACACTGAAGGAATTCTTAGAACTCCACACTCTGCATTCTAGAAATGGACACAAAGAAGGTCGCTAACAGGAGCCTTCCATCTAGGTCATAATATGATCTTCACACATCAGGAACAATCTCAGTTCCAAAAAGCTGAACAGACAAAATAAGAGGAAAAAACAGAGGGAGAAATCAGGTTAAAAAGCAAAGCAGCTGGGAGCAAAATACTGGACTAACTAACTGCCACCAGCAACATGGAGGAGCGCAGTCCAGGCTGATCCAGCTGTGAGCCATGGGCTACTGAGGTTGACCTGAGGGGAAGGCGTTTCTTAGGAAACAGAGAAGTCCTAAGCCTGTGTGTGTGCGCACAACCGGGAACATACAGAACAGCAGGAAAAAGAACCTAACCCAGCATTCTTTTTACTGACTGACGGACACTACACACAATACAAGGCAATGCGGGACTTGTTTGGTGTGCTCTGCTCAGCACTGGGCACAGAGTCTGACCTCGACAGAGGTTTCTAAACAAGAAGGCAGGCATAAATACAGGAAAAACGAGGCTAAGGTGTGGTAAACAAGGGAGTATTGCCAACAGTTTTCTGTACCATTTTAAAACAAAATCTGATTAATTACTAGAGAACATAGACTCCACTGAAGTCAAAGAGAAAGGTATATTATAGATAATAGTAAACACATATACAGAGAGAGACATGTAGAGACCAAAACATCCAGTGACAGCAGGGACACCTGGCAGGCAACGATCTGTCCCCTCTCTCCTTACCTCTGTTCTTGAGAAGGCTCCTCCATGTCCTCTTCAGAGTCACCCTGGAGTGAAAGAACACCCATTAGCAACTGTCTCAAAGAAACACAGTCCCCAGCGGTGGGAGGATGAGCAGCGACGGTGGGATTTATAACGGGGTTACCCAGGGGGTCGGTGGTGAAAAGTGCTTACTCGTCTTCCAGAAGACCTCAGTTTGGGTCCCAACACCAACATCAGTCAACCAACAAGCACCTGTAACTCCACCTCCTGGGGGAAAAAAGTCCTCTTCTGGCCTCTGTGGGCACCACACATACCTATACATACTCAACAACAGACACACAGACACAATCTTTTTATTTAATGATGTTATAAGGGCAATATAAAGCCATAAGTTGGCAATTGGTCTCTTAGACATTCACGTTAAGTAAACAACCTACTGGTTTAAAAACACAGTTTAATCACATAAGACACCAATAAAAATAATAAAATCTAATAATAAAATCTCTAAGGATAGAAAACATATTATTTAGCTGAGCATGGTGGCCTAGTCCAAGCACTAGAGAGGCAGAAGTAGGTGGAGTTAAGAGACCAGCATGGTGTACACAAAGAGTTCAAGGCCAGCCAGACTGCATAGTGAAATCCTGTCTCAAAAATAAAAAGTAATTTAAAGACAGAAAAGACATTGTATAGCTCATTGTATATTATATTATATATTATATTGTATATCATATATTATATTAATTGCATATTAATACAGAATATACTTTGACATCAATAAAAAGGCCACTAATTTTGCAAATTAAGCAAACATCCCCTCAAATACTCTTCCCTGTGTGCAGGAGGAAACATCAGCCGGGTGAGTGCCCAGCCCACATTAACCCTGGGAGCATTATGCTTCCCGGCTTCACTTCTGTTCGGACCTCCGATGTCCTGACTCTCCAGCTTCTCTCTCCAGTCCCTCTACTCCGAGTGTGCTAACCCTCCAGTCCCTGTCTCTGGCCCTCTCACCTCAGGGTCCTTTCACTCCAGCTTCAGTGTACTGGGTGTGGAGAGACGGCTCAGTGGCCAAGAGCCATTACTGTCTTCCAGAGGGCCTGGGGTTGAGTTCCCACATCCGGCAGCTCATAACCACCTGTGACTTCTGGCCCTCCCCAGGTATCAGGCACCCACACATACACATAAATAAAAATAAATAAAACAAAAATCTTCAACGTGTTAACACAGACTAAAGGGACAAAGCCAGACTGCTGTCTTCTGCAGACGTCCCATCCGTGCCCATCATTCTCCAAGGCCAAGTCTCGTGCCTCCCAGGCAAGCTCTGTTCAGCACAGCGCCAAGCCTAGCAGTTGCAGGAAGGACACTGCAGGCACACACACTGCTTACAGCACGGTCTTACTTCCAAAGCCCAGGACCTACACCGTCTCAAGCTTCGCTCCCAGGTGAACATACACCCCAATGTTAGCAGTGCCTGTAGAGAAGCTCCATTTATTTAAAACCAGCCCCCCCCCACTTCTGCTGAGGGCACCATCACAATGCCTGACCCCTAGGCAAACCCTTTACTGCTCCCCTCTCTCCACCGCCAACTGGAAGTTCAGATCTGCACATTCTCCTCTGTCCTGCCCGCTGGCCCAGTGTCCCAAGGCTTGTCCTACAAGGGTGACATACAGGGCTCTTTGCTGTCAGGCTCACCTCCATTCCATCCTACAAACATCACTGCGATACCGATCTTCGTCCACATCACTCCTTACCACCCGTCGTATGCCTAGCTTCCAGGGTTGACCCTGGAATGACCCAAAGGCTGAGGCAAGAAGGTGGAGCGTTTCCAGGCCAGCCTGGACTCACAGTGAGACCCTGTCTCACAAAGCAGAAAGTGCTGCAAAAGTTCCCAGTGTCCATGAGACTGCTCCAAACTCTTCCAGGAAGGGCTGTCCGCGCAGCCCCTCCTTCTAGACCAGCAGACTCTGGGTGTAACTTAAAATGTCAGAGTAGACGCTGAACTACACTGGACTACTCAGAGCTGGGTCCCTTCTGGCCTTAGGTCTCCAGTGACCCCTCTGGGAGACACTGGCCTCTTCTCTCGGTTCTTAATTGTCGGCACTCAAAAGCTGCCCCATGCATTACCAGCTTTATCACCTCAACAAAACCAAGCTCTCAAAGAACAGGATCGAGTCCTCTTTATTCCTCCCCACCCCAGGGCCCCAGGCCCTTCCACTGGCCATTTCAATCCCATGCTGCTTTCAAGGGCTGCAAGTATCTTTTCAGAGTGGCATCCATGGATGGCTTCAACTAAAACATTCCCATTGCTGCCTCTTCCTGTCTGCATACAACACGCGTGCCCTTCAAACAGACGACATGGCTTAGAACTTTGTGTGTCTCTAACCATCCATGTGCCTCTGTTTAAATGGCAGGGTCCACACAGGCAGGTGTTTTGGTTTATTGTGCCACCATCTGCACCTGAAACAGCGTTTGGCCAGCTGTGTCTTAGACTCTAATAGTCCTCGGTATTTCTGAAAACTTCTCACAAAAACAGAACTTGTGTTTCCCTCCAACCCAGGTGCCATTATCACCACCACATGATGCTCAGAAAGCACAGAGACACAACATAGCCAAAACAGCGCAGGCTCGAGAGCTAAACGCTTCCTAGGTTCAAATCCTCCCCTGTGACATCTTTTGCTTGTTCGTTTGTTTTTGTTTCTGGAGAGTTTCTCTGTATAGCCTTGGCTGTCCTGGAACTCGCTCTGTAGACCAGGCTGACCTCCAAATCACAGAGCTCCACCTGCCTCTACCTCCTGGGATTAAAGGCCCGTGCCACCAACTTTTTTTCTTTTGGTTTTCTGCTACTTTGTTATTGCAGCGAGTGACTTACTTAGCTGCACAGTATCTCACTGTCTACAGCTATAAAACCAGCCAACAACACTTCACACTCTGTAGGGTATGAATATAAAGACCACACAGTGCTTAAATGATGCTGACAGTTCTCAACCCGTACTGGTTATTATTTTTCAATGTTGACAAGAGATAAAGCCAAAAATAAACTTCTATGACAAAAAGATTTCCAAATGCTAGTTAATGATTCACTGACCAGAGCTGCATGCTATTACATAATAATGTACCTGAGATTAAAACAAACAGACAGATGTTCACTGTCTGTTTCTGGTTTCACTTTCTACCAATTTCTATTATCCATATCCCCAAACTCAGAGGGGGAAATCAAGAAGACATGATATCTTTAAAGGTCAGATCTTCTTTATCTAAGTCAGAGAGGTTCAACTGTGCTGCGCCAATGCTTGGCGTCTGCATCAGAGCCCCGAGTCGGGCTGGCCCACCCATCCCACCAGGGCCCCATGCGAGGTCCAGCATCTCCATTTTCACTCTGTGGTATTCAGGAGTGATTCCAGGCAGACTGGGATGCCTGCTCAAGTCAACACCAAAGGTGGTTCTCACAACAACAGGACAATGAACGCTTAGGTGTTTCATCCGTAATCTTCAGGACTGAGTAACTTCATCAATGAGACAGTGGAGCCAGATAGGACAACTGCCTCTCCCCCAAAGGCATCATGGGTGACCACCGAACGCCCACTACATAGGGAACACGGTGGCCACAGCAGCGCTCTCAAACCTCAGCAGCCCAGACTCACGTATAGGAACCCAGCTGAGACAACATGGCACACACAAGCAAAGAAGAACCAAATGGGGCGAGAGATGCAGGAAGGAGACCATGGTGACAGCAAGAATACAGGAGTCACAAAGGACCTAGCCCTACGGTGCCGCCATGCCAGAGTCAACACCCACGGTTCACACCACAGGCAACGTGCTGGGCTCAGCGGGTCCCAAAGGAGGGACGGGAAAGAGACGAGGCCAAACTGCTGGACCCCCAAAGGCCAGAGCAGATCAAGGGAACACCACCCTCCATACACATGGACCACTAAGGTGCACAAAGCTTGCTATCTTACACAAATGCAGCTGCCACCAGACAGCCCATGAAAAGGCAAGCGTGGCTTCTGTACCATCACAACTTTGGGTTCAGGTACTGTATAATCAGAGAACGGGGGGAAGATCTGTAACTCTAACAATAAAGCCAGATGGGTTTTCTTTCCTCTCATTATGACTGATCATTTTCTGTGTTACTATTTCAAACAATGTCCTAACAGGACAAAAATATATAAATAGGGATGGGGGCATAATTCATTGCCACTCTCGGGAGACAGACACCCCCACACGGACAACGTCCATATCAGCTTAACCACAGAGTCTGTCACGGTGGGTTATCTGCCTGGTGCAGCCCCTTCAGCAAGGGAAAGTATTCACGTTTTCCAGTGACGGAGCTTATGAGTTGGCTAAGAAACCACCAAGATGACAAGCTACCGGGATCACTGAGTTCAAAGAAGGTCATCCTCAGGAACTCCTCTGAACTTAGTATAAAAATACCCTGCTCTGCAGGTGAGAAAACTGGTAATGGAGATACGGTATGCTGGGGCCAGATACAGCGCAGTGACTAGAACACATGTGTGGCCATGAAAGGTCCTGGGTTCGATCTCCAGCAGCAGCATCAAAGTGAATTAACAGGCTGAATAGTGGGAGGATTCATATCTTAAACACTTAGAGACAAGAGGGTCTGGCAGCTTATAACAAAAAAATGAATGATGAGCAACAAGTTCTTAATGACTTAGAGTTCCATAAGAAAAAGTTAAGGGGGGGGAACACTTCTGTAAGAATAATCAGTATTGGGCAAATCCTTGAGCACATCTTGATGTTCAGCTCTCATTGACAACTTTTAGGTCCCAAAGGCCTTTTTTAGACTTCCTGAGAAGAGGGTGTAAAATTTACACCACACCTGTAAATATTCTCCAGACTCTTATGACATACACAAAGAAACCTTCTGAAAATCATTCTAAATTCCTTGAAAGAATCTCTTCCAAATGACCTTCTTCAGAACACTCTGTATCTAAGACACACGCATTATCCCTGCCCCGGCAAATGCCCAGTGGTACAGTATCTAAAGGGCACAGAGAGAGACGGCAGATGCAGAAAATCACTATGCACAGCAGTCTCACTTCCAGCATCGATTAAAGCACCTTAGCTACCAGGTCTCCATGTGGAGTATTCGGGAATGACACCTTCTCAACCTTAACCATTTTTAGAACAAACTATACTATGCACATAAAGTAAAAAATCAAGCCAGAAACTGGGCATTTTATAAAATAACTTTTGAGCCTATAAATGAAATAATGTCACCAAAGGCCTTGACGTTTCCACTTTGGGGGCACGAAGAATATATCTTTCGTGAAGGCAGAAACAAATACTGTTTGTAATTTATTTTCTGTTTGGGTTGGCCTCCGTCATTACCCAGTGAAGATAAGGAGACAATTGAGCTAAAATGCAAAGGCTCATCTGTGCATCTTAACCAGGGAAATCCTGCTTCCTAGGAATATTTGGAGACATTCTCATTTGGTAAAACTGGTGGTTGGAGCCAGGTCCAAGGGAAGACACACAGTCCTGTAGCTCCAGCTAACTCAGGGATGAAACAGGAGCATGGCTTGAGTGGGGGAATCGGAGGCAACATTGCAAGACCTTATTTTAAAATAATAATAATCATAAAAGAATAAAAACACCCACAGCAGGGAGAGGGACAACGGCACGGCAGGAAAGAACCACCAGCGTCCAGGGGCAGAGACCAAGAACAACATTCGGCATACACCCGCGACCAGCAAAGGCCCCACCTTGAAGATGTCTCTGGCTCAAAGGCCGCTCACACCACCGATCAGCAGCTGATATTCACGAATATGACTATTCAAAATAAATGCTGCCAAGTGCTTAGGGTGGTTCTCAGCTAAGGTTATGAATGATCTTGAATTCGGGTTTTGTTTTTTGTTGTTATTGGTGGTGGTGGTGCCCCCACATACTTTTCAAAGCAGATGTATGATTTAGAATTGAGGGTGAAAAAAAAATCCATTTGGTAATACAAAGACTACTTGCTGGTGGGGCTTCTCCAAAGGTGGGTCTCCTGCGGCCTGCTGGCCTCCAGAAAAGATCTAGGAAATTGTCTTCTAAAAAAGAAAAAAAAATACCACCTCTCTGCCTGTCAGTTATTATTCATTATCCCTGGCCAAATAAATATTCCAAATATCTCAAAACCGGTGCTGTCAACACTTCTCATCAGAAGAAAGGTAAACCTGGAGAGTTCAAGAAGTTACAGCTCACCGCCCTGATTTTGATGCTGCTACCAGCATGAGAAGTAATGAACACTTTGAAATTTACCACATGCAAGTTAATATTCTCTTATCATTCAACACCCCTCCCACCCCTGATGCATTTTGGGTCTCTACTGCTGAAAAAAAGTCTTCAAAATTATGTTTAAATGGGCATCTTTTGCAAGTCAATGGGAATTTCTTGCATAATTGAAACATTCTATGCAAGACAAAAGTTTTGCAATATCCATTGCAGTCTGAAGCCCTCTATGCTACGGATTCCCCAATAAAACGATAGCAATTATTTTTCCACATGTAATCATTATCTCATGGGGGGTGGAAAAAAACCTGAAATTCAGGTTCTTAAGTGGGTGTATTATAACAGGAATTAAAGACACTTGGAGAAAATCCAAGATTATACTCCTTTAAAGTCACTTCTTCATCCCAAAGCTACTTAGGCTAATGGCGAGCACCACTCACTAACATTTATGAAATCAATATCCCCATTGTGTTCAACCCGCAGCTACTTGCCATCCACACCACACCCGCTTGCCCAGAACCAAGTCCCCCGCCCACCCAGGACCACTAGCAGGCCAAAGAGTCTGCCAGGAGCCGGGCACAAGGCAGTGCGATGCACGACCTGCTTGAAGTGGCCTGGGCACCCACCTTCCGACTCACAGCCTGTCACATGGCGCGGGAGGAGGCCGAAGGGCCACCGCTGCCAGGTGTTCAGGCTCCGCACGACCGTTTATTTGCCTTGCAAAGTGACCCGAACGCTCCTGTGCGACCGCGGGGAAGGCCGGCTGCCTCCAGGCCTCGCCTCCCGCGCACGCCCGCGCCCGCCCTGTCACCTGGTCCTCCTCACCTGAGTGGGCAGCAGGAGTTCCCCTTCTTCAGCCTGCCACAGCTCCACCACGTTCGGCAAGGGCTCAATCGCTGTACGGACACCAAAAAACACGCCGCGTTTGTAAGGCACGGAAAAGAGACGCTTCCTGTTTCCTCGCCCGTCCCCCACCCCGTGCCACCCGCCTGCCCCAAACAAGTCTGCTTCTCCTCTCTCGCAGCGGAGGCCACCCCGAGGGGTGAACCGAGGATGCAAAGACAATGTCCAGCCGGCTCCCCCCTCCCCCCGGGTCGAGGAGGTGAGGCCACGCGAGCTCGGTGCGGACCAGGGGGCGAGGCCGCCTCACTCGGCACGGCGATCCCCAGGCCACCGGGCTGAGGGGAAACAAAGCTGCAGGAAGCCGGGCGCGGCGAGGCACCCGCGCGCCACACAAAGCGGGGGATGCGCCCGGGGCGCAGGGGCCCGCGCACAAAGGCTCCGGGGCGCGCGCGGCTAGCGGTCCCCAAGCCCCGCGCTGCCCCGCTCCTGACCCGGCCTAGGGCCGCCGAGGGGGACGCTGCGATCGCAGGGCTGCAGCAGCCCGTCTTCCCCGTCGCCGAGCCGCCCGGGGTCCCCTTCCTCCGCGATCCCTCACAGATTTCAACAGTTTCCCTTAAAAGAAAGGGGGGGCGGGGCGGCGAGGACATCCAGCCCCGACGGCGGGCTGACCTTGTCCCTGAGCCCCTCCCGGACGGCAGCAGGACAGCAGGACCTGGAAGACGCCCAGCAGAAGGTTCGCCGCAGCGGCCGTGCGGCGGTAGGCGCCGGGCTGCGGCCGTCGGAGCCCCGCCATGCTGGTGCTCGCCGCGCTCGCTCGCAGCGCTCTCGCTCTCGGGCTTGCTGGCGCCGCGGCCGCCTAGCCGCGCCCCGGCCCCGCCCCCGCGCCCCGGCCCCGCCCCCGCCTCCGGCCCCGCCCTCCGCCTGTGGTCCCGCCCCCGCAGCTGCTGGACCGCCGCTCGGCGCCCGCGCTCGGCTGGCCCCGGAGCGTGTGTGCTCCGTCCGCCGACGGAAGGGGGATGGAACGCGGCGGGCGGCGAGCGCAGGGACGAGGACAATGCGAACGCTCGCGGCGCGGCGCGGCGTGGCGCGCAGCACGTGCCCCAGGGCCCCCGGCAGCCCACGGGGAGAGGATGTTCTGAACGCTCAGGGGCTTCTCTTTGTGGGTGACATCCCCGTCGCGGTGGGTGGGGAACCGGGACGGTAACCCCGGGGGTGGGGTCCTGGGAATGAGTGGTAGCCCAGCGCAAGGCCTGGAACAGGATATTAGTGGAAATAATGCTGTGGTTGTCAGGAAACGCGAGTGCAGCCGCATAGCTGCTGCCAGTTCTGCAGCTAGGATATCCGGTGGCTGCAAGGTCTGTAATTTAGAATCAAAAGCTCTCCCAACACCCGAGAGGCTGACCTCAGCGCCGCGTGGCGGTAATGCGCTCGACACCCTCTGTGGAGACCGTCCAAGTCCTGACAGGTGGGAGAGCTTCGTCGTCGCTCAGACCTTCAGAGACCCTGCAAATGTCCCCACCTTTGGAATTAGACTGTAGAGCTGAGCCAGACAGCGCAATGTAGTGGAAGTGTATGGTCGCCCGCCCAGTTCCAACGTTAGTAAGCAGTGTGAGTCACACTTGGAAATGTATTTTCTGCCCCTGTGTTTTAAGTTGATTTGCTGTGTGCAGCAAACGTAGCTCATATGAAATTCAGGGAGTGAGCTCTCCGGTATAAAGAAGGGACGCGATGGTGCACACCTGTCTGCTTACAGTGGATCTAATGTTTAATTGCTTCTGGGGCCTTCCCGTCTAGACTATGGGAAAATGTGGTCACATAGCAGGTCAGATGCTGGACAAGGACAAAACGAACGACAGACACTCGAGACTGTGAACCTAATCTCACTGTCTGGATGTAACTCTAAGTGAGGTTAAACCACCTGATTTCTTTGCCAGGCTTAACATTTGGTAAAAGGAAATGTCCGCATGAAAAAGTCACTTTGCTTTGCCCAACTCCAAGTATGTCTTACTTTTTTCCTAGGTTGCCTGGAAACATGCCTAACAAGGATCTCCTGTCCCATCCCGTTGTGATCTCCTCCTCTGGGTTTATATTTGACTCCTGGACACTGAAATTACCTCACGGTGTTAAAGGGGCTCCAAAAAACCAAACCATATGCACTGGGCTGAAGGTGTAGCCTGGCTAGCACATGGACTCTGGGTTCAACCTGCAGCTCTACAAAACCAGTTCACACGAGGTGTTTTTAGTTGGTTTCTAAGTTCTCACGGGCCTATTTATTTACCGTATGTTAATTCTAAATCTCCTGTACTAAGGAAGCAAGCACACCCTGACTGCAGGCTTGGTTTAAAAGTCACAAAGTAAAATTCCACCGACTTTTAAATTACTTTTCCTCTTTACTAATAAAGCCCCACACTAACACGTTCCACACCGTCAAGGAGAATTATTTAAGACGGAGGAATATTGCTGCAGGCTCCATCTAAGTGTGCTCTCATTTATCCTCCTACCAAAGGTTTTCTGGGGCAGCCTGATATTTTCACGCTGAAGTCTTTATAAAGTGGGTAATGCTAGCTGGCCGTTGCTCACCAAGCCGACAGCGTGTATCTGCAGCGCCATGGGGCTGGGTAGGATACAGGACCTCACAGCTGTCTTCTTAGATAAATGGCACCCACTCAGCCTTCTCTGGAGGTATGGTTCGTGCTGACTCATGAGCAACAGGAAAGTTATGACCCATTAAACAGCTTCTGTGTTTTAAAGTAAAGTTCTCTAAAGATGACACCTAGGCATCCGTGCTGTGTCTCTGCTTTGTCAACGATATTCATAGACCTAAGAATCTGAGAAAAAACTTTATTCTTTTTATTTAACTTTGAGGGCTTTTTTTTTCTTCAGTTAAATCTCCATCATAAGCTAGAAACAAAACAGAGAGAAAAGCAGTAACAACAGAAAACCCACCCTTAACTCCGCCTGCCGGCCCAGGCCTATCATTTCTGGCTCCTGGAAACGCTACGGCATAAAGAGCTATCAAGGCCATCCTGGGGCCACAGAGTTCATGCAAAGACGGCCCAGGTGATTTTGATTTTGTGAGACAGACGTTGTCTCAAAATGAAAAAGGAAAAGCGGGCTGGGGATGTAGCTCAGTGGTAGAGCCCTCGCCTCATCCACAAGACCCTGGCTTTAATCCCCAGCAACACGAAACTACAATAACAAAATCTATTTTGATTTGGAAATATCAGTGATATTACCAATGTTTTTAAACCCTTTTAAATTAAGTGCAAATGAAAAGCAAGTTTATATACACATATCTCAACACACCCTGATAAAGTGGGCTCACATGGTAACCCCCATCACCCTAACCTCTCATCTAGAGATGATCAGACACGCCAACTCAGAGAGTGGCTGTGAAGACGGATGAGTAAGGCATGGTGAACATCTGGCAGGAGGTGCTCAGTAAATGCTAGAACTCATGTTGCTATTTATTCCCATTGTGGGGGCATGACACACCTATAAAGTGCTAAATTTGATATAAACACTTCAAATGCATGGATTACTTATTATCATTTATCACTCAAACATTGGGATAATTCATGCACATGCAGCAGCCTTCTGATGACCCATCTGTCCAGCAGTGTTAGGCCCCACCCTAATGAAACGAGACCAACAGTTTCCCTGTGCCACCACCATGACCACTGGTATCTAAGCTTCCACTCTGGCTACAAGGAAATGTCCACAACAGTGTAGGAACCTATTCCTGAGATGCAAACCGCCCCTTGACTCAAAGGCACTCTTTTTACTAAGACTTTTTTAGCATCATTTTTATTATTTTGGTTTTTTTTTTCTTTTCGAGACAGGGTTTGTTTCTCTGTGTAGCCCTGGCTGTCCTGGGCCTCGCTCTGTAGACCACGCTGGCCTCAGAACTCACAGAGATAGGCCTGTCTCTGCCTCCTAAGTACTGAGGTTAAAGGCATGCACCACGATGCCCAGATAGAATTATTTTTACACTTATTTATCTGTGTGAGTGTATGTGTGCATGCTACACACATGGAGGTTAGAGAATAATCACAGGATCATTCTTTCTTTCCACCACGTGGACTCTGGGACTTGATGATGATGGCCAAGGGGCCATCAGGCTTGGGACAGCCGTCTTTACCCACTGAGCCACCTTGCTATAACCTTACCCCATCTCACCTCCCGAAGCCTCCAGGCTTTTCTTCAAGAAGGTCCTCACTGGATGCAAAAACTAGGTATCTCCTGGGTTTCTAGTTTGTTAGGAATACGTTTCTTTCTTTAAATATTACCCCACCTGCAGTATTAGGTGGGAAGAGTAAAGAACAAAATAAGACATTATGCAATTTTCTTGACAGCCTCTTCCTCCCATGCCCAACCTTTAAAGCTATACACCCTTCATGCCCCCTCTATTGGACGCGTACAGCCCTGTGTCACTACTGTCTGTAAGGAGATGTGTCTACAGATTTCAGGCCAACTGGAAGTTCCACACTTAATGCTGCCGCCTGCTTCCCATCCATAGCTCACTGTATTGTAAGCCTCGCAAACCTTACATGTCTCAAATTCTCAATTCCATCTGTCCAAATTCATTACTCCCTGGCCTTCCTAAGTTCAAGTTAATGGTACCACCATTTACTTCGTTCCTTGCACCAAAAGCCAGGAATCCTATTTAATTCCTTTCCTTTATATCTCTTAAATTTATCAAAAAAAAAATCATGTGTCCACTTCCAGAATGTTTCCACCATCCCTCTTCCCCAGTACATGACCCCCACTCTCTCATGCAGGAACCTGTAAGGTCTTTTACTGTTCTCTCTGCTCCTACGCATGCTCCTTAAACCTCAGTCGTACCGGAACCAGAATGGCCAATTCAAAATAGAGCTCATGCTACATGTAAAGCTCTCCAGTAGTTTCCTGCAGTAGAAACAATTTATATTCAAGTAAAATTGTCCTGTAAGAACTATAAGAGATCTATCCCTGCCTACCTTCTGACCACTTCTCCTAGCTTTTCCAGTAACCAGTAGTCTTCACGTTCAGCAAGCCCACCAGTACTGAGTCCATCTTCGAGCCTTTGTACTTTCTGTCTTCCTTTAAACTTTTTTTATTATACTTTATTTTATCCCTGGCTGGAATAAAACTTACTATTTGGATCAGCCTGACTTCAAATCCAGAGCGATCCAGCAATCAGTTCTCTTTCTACCATGTGGAGGCCTGGGGAACAAACACAGGTTATCAGTCTTAGAAGCAAGCACCTTTACCTGAGGGGCCCTCTCAGCAGCCCCCACATTCCCCCTCCTTTACTGAAATCCTTTGTCCTGACTGTCGCATCTGACTCTTGCAATCCATCACTTATGAAGTGCTGCTATGTTTGCTTGTACAGGGAATGACCAAGGAAGAAGAGCTGATGTTAACCACGCTGAGCCCTAGTTCAAGGATGCCTGAACCAAGGACAGCATCTCATACTAGACTGACTCACTGACCAGTGGCCGAACCATGTGGCCAGGAGCTATATCCCGCGAGAGGAAGGCCTCTTTCTAATCTGTTGTTGGAAACTTTTGGTATCTACTTGTCTTGTAGACTTCAGAAGAACTTGACCGAACTAGCACTGTGACTCTTATTTTATTTAGAAACTACAGATGAAATGGGAAACGACCTTCAAACCCTACCTCTTACTCATCCTACCATCCTGTATCTTGAGAAAAAAGAGACGAGAACATAAGCTAGGAACCTACTTTTTTTTAAATATCAGGTTTTCTACTTGATAAAGGATATTTGTTGTAAATTTAGAAAACCCTATGAAGACCCAGCTATAGTTGTTAAGGTTATGGAATGAGATGCACCTAGCTAAAAAATGGCTCACCCACATGCCATTCCAGTGATAAATTACAGGCAAGGCAAAACTCAGTAAAAATCTGTCATATATTTCTTTTGAGTCTCCACACATCTGAACATACAGACCTTGCCCCTCGATGGACCTTTGTGTGTGCCGGCTCAGGGCCTACTGAGATAGTCATCTATATAAGCCACTAAGATAGAAAATACATTAACTTAACTAGTTTCACTCTGCAATTATCTACTTGGGGAATCAAAATATGTAGATCCTTGCTTGTTTTTCTCCCTTATTCTTGGAAAAGATCAACTGCCCAAGAGCAGCAAGAAAATGGAAGCCATATCTTGGTAAGATGGGTCTCGGGGAAACTGTTACTCCAGATCCTGCATAAACTACAGGGTGAGACCTAGCCCTGCTCTGGGAAGCAGAGGTGCTACCTGCTCTTGCAACTCCATCACCATTTAAATCTTAAGGACAATAACTCAGCCACTGCTCTGAGAAACAATGATAGAAATTCTCCTGAAGCATTTATGATGTGCCATGCCCTGTCCTAAGCACTTCCAATAACCCCCATGGAATATAGGCTCTCCTATTATTACCATTTACACACGGGGAAATAGATGTCTTAGTCTGTTCAGGTTGCTCTATCAAAACACTCGACTGGATGGTGTAAAAATGGCATAGATTGGTTCTCCGCGATGATGGAGGAAGGAGTCAACAGAGATCCAGCATCTGGCGAAGGCCTGAGGATGCTCTCTGAGGGCTCTGACCAGGCACTAATCCCTTTCATTAGGATTCCTCCCCTATGTTAGTGATTTTTCTTACCACTGTGACAGATCTAACAGACTCCAGCTCCTAAAGGCTCCACAACCTCCCAAACAGCAGCACTGTCTGGGGACCTACACAGGAGCCTTGGGGGCATTTCATATTCATAATAACCTTCAGGACCTAATCACTTCTCAAAGGAGCCACCACCTAGCACTACCAAAGTGAATCAGAGGAGGCACTAACATTGGGCTCACGGCACACAGATAAGAAAGGTGTCATGAGTTAGTAAGAGCAGAACTCGAACTCAGCACGAGTTCTTCAACTATACTTCTGGACATTGCAGCAATGCCCCTAACATCCTCAAGTGAGTAGATGGTTGTAACAGTGACACGTTTGAATATATGTCACCAGAGGAAGCTGGGTGTATAGCCCAGTGGTGGAGCACTTGCCTTGGCACCCTTGAGGCTCTGGGTTCAAATTTAAGAACAACAACAACAAAAAGCATGTAACTGGAAATACTAAACAAAAGACACCATGGCCAGAAACACAGCATCCTTTTTAACAGACCGTCGAAACCACGGAGACAGTTTCTGGTTATTGAATGTCACACGGTTCCAGAAGTGGCACCACACTGAGCAACAGAGATGGGAGTTTCTTCTTTCTATTTAACTTAGTAGCCATGTTGTACTATACGGATTAAGCCCTGTAACTCCGGCTGTCCCAGGAGCTCTCCAAACCCACGATATACCAGCTTCCAGAGCTAAATGACCATGTATCTGACACAGCCTTCTGAATAATCTCCCTCTCACGCTTTACAGCCTTTAAGGCACTTTATGAGTTATAAAACGAGAACAATGTCCACGGCCCTTTCCACTCCCGTGCTCGAGTGGTTTTCCGTCCCCACCTGATAGCAGAAACCTGAACTGCAATGATCACCAGTCCTCCGGGCTTCACAATTTACCGTGTAGAGCAGCTTCATGGCGTCCTGGATCTGCGTGCTTTCAAATTACAGTCATGTTAGGTTTGGCACATAAGTCCAAATAACAGCCTGCTGGTTCAGCGTCGGGGAGCCGCACATTAGGAAGGAGGGAATAAAGGGAAACTTTTTGTTTCTTCCTGAGTACACTTGACCAGCCAAGCTAGGGTCACTTGGCAAAGTTAAGAAAAATAAATCTAAAAGGGAGGTGGTCTGAAGAAGCATTTCGGGGGGCACTACAGAAGAGTGACAGCTGATGAAAGTCAGTCACCAAGTCAACTTTAATGCCAGAAACTGTGGCCCTCACAGACACCCCTCTTCAGTTCTTCCATTCCACACAGTTTCAAGTCCCAGTCATCCTAGCCAGGATATGGCTTCCTTACTCGGCCTCCAAAGACTATCTACACTGACCACCAACCGCAAAAGGAATGCCTTAGGTAAGCTTTGATCTGCCCCTTGTCCTGTGATCTTCTCCTCTTTTCAAAAGCTAACAAGAAGAGGAAGAGCCAGGCACGGTGGCACGTGCCTATAGTTGCAGATACAGCAGGCCTTGGGGGTCATTTCAGTCCAGAGGTTTGAGAGCAATCTAGGCATCAGAGAAGTTCCCCATCTCTAAATACACACACACACACACACACACACACACACACACACACACACACACATACACACACACTCATATATAATAAATGAATAACAGCTTGGGTACATAGTATATGCCTATATAAAATAAAACAACAAAATGTCCTGTCAGTGAAAGAAGCAACCGCTCACCTAGGCAGAGATTAAGAGAACCTCCCTCTGCCACGGAACTAAACAGCAGAGCCAGGATTCAAACCCAGGCAATCTAGCCCACAACTCTACTAATATGCTAGGACATATGGCTACAACAGACTAAAATCCAGTGTGTATGCATTCCTCTGTCTCTCTGTCTCATCTCTCTCCCTCCACCTCCACTCCCTCCATTCCTCGTTCCTCCTCTTTCCCTCTCCTCCCCTCCATCTCTTTCCCCCTCCTCTCTCATACCCTTGCCCCACCCCGTGTGTGTGTGTGTGTGTGTGTATGTATGTAAAATAAAAGTATGCCCTATGGATGCAATAAGATTGCCCACTGGGTCACTGAGGTGAACATCCTCACAGGACCACAGAGTATGACATATTACTCCATACCCTTTTAAACACACCCCACTCCATACTTCCATCAGAATGGAAGCTTCAGATCATGATCAGTGAGGGCCTGAACAGAAAATTAATCCCCCATGACTCGATCCTCACACCCTGGCTGGCCACTGCCAAGGCAGAGAGAAACAGCCTGTCAGCTCAGGGAGAGCATAGCAGCCAAACAAGACATGCAGAGACACAACCTGAGGCAACTTCACAGCTAACAGTAGCTTGGAGGAGCTGCAGGAGGTATCACAAACTGGAGCCAGCTCTTGAAGGGAGTCCTCAGGACAGTGTGTCGGAGCCAAGGGCCAGAATCACTAACAGCGGGTGTGGGAACCTCAGCCGACGGCTGCTGTGCAGCTGAGGGAAGGCTCCGGCATCACACAGCTGCATTCCTGAGACATCGCATTTCCAGAAAGCAGTGGGAAACAGAGATGTGGAGAGAGAGCACTGTCTAGGGCTCAGGAAGCTTTGGTTCCCATTCCAGCTGGCTCCGTGCCCCCTTCTCCTCCCTAGGGCCCTCATTTCGTGTGAGCACTCTAAGCTGGAATTGAAGCTTGAAGAGTGGTTAATTAGCCAGGAAGCACTGGCAATTGTCAGTCGATGAGGAAATATGTGATCAGACTACAGCAGTAACAATATTGCCAAACAGTAGTCAAAGGTCCAACCTGTCTGTGCCACCCTGCATCAATTCTTCTGTGCCAGTCCTGAATCCTCCCAATAGACATGATGAAACGACTTAGCCCACCCAGCCTGAAATTCTTGCTAGATATTAAAAATTATCTGAGCCCTGAATTCTTTTAAAAGATTTACCTTTGTGTGTTTGTGTGTGTGTGTGTGTTTGTGTGTGTGTGTGTTGGCAGGAGCTCACGTGGAGCTCACAGGACGGCTTTTGGAGAGTCAGTTCTCTCTACGTTATTACTATTATTATCATTATTACTATTTTTGAGGCAGAGTCTGTCTTTCTGCTTCTGCGTCTGAGCTGCATTGGCCAGTTTCGGGCTGAATCTCCAGTCTCTGTCATGGGAGCACTGGGATTACAGGTGTGCACCACCCAAATCAAGCTTCTAATGAGGGCTCTAGGGATGGAACTCAGGTCATCGCGGCTGAATGGCAAGCATTTTTACCCACTGATCGTGTTCCCTACCCCTGAATATTTTTATACTAATAGCTTGTATGACTCAGAAGTGCAAATCAAGCCAGTTGTGGTAGTGTTTTATTTTATCTTAGTTTTGGTGTTGGGGATTGACTCGCATCAACCCTCTGTAGCTGCAGACCGGCCAGTGTCACTTTATGGTGATGAAGTTCTTAACGGCAGAAAAAAAAGTGAATTATTGTAAAATTTAGTATTGAGAAAGATTTGAAGAACTCTACTCCTACAGTTTCAAAGACAGTTTGAGATGGTGCCTTTCCTTGAACACCAGCCCTATAAGGGATAAGAGCCCTAAAAATGGCCATACCCTTGACACAGTAGTAATTAGAAATCTAGAGAAAATAATTTAAATATATTTTACAAGATACTCACGGCAATATTATTTGTAAGAGCTCAAACTGGAAACACCCAGATAAAGCCACTAAGCAGGAAAAGTAAAGAACACTGTGACAGCTTCCGTGAGAAAGTATTCAACAACAAATATATATAACACATGAGCATATATATATTTCAATACTATAAACAGGAAGAAGCACAAGGAAGTGCTAGTACAGGAACTTCCAAGCAATGAACCTGGGAAAATGTGGAGGAGGAAGTATGACTTTGGGCAGAGCGTGGGGTTTGTGAAGGAAGAAAGGAGTCGGGCTCCATCTGGGATGGTGCTGAGAGGCAGGAGTCACAAGGGTGAGGTGTTTAGACACAGACCAATACTCAAAAAGCTGGGGATGCCAGGCAACTTTGCATTCTTTTCTCTATCAGACGGTCTAAGGATTTTCCTTGGCAGGAGGTCCAGGGAAACACCTCAAGGCACAGGCACTTGCTGCCAAACCCAAAGGCCTCAGTTTAATCCTCAGGCTCTCGTGGTTCAAGAAGAGAAAGGACCTCTGCAAACTGCCCTCTGATTTACACTGGTACGCTGTGACATGTATGCACATGTGCACAGGTACACGCGCATACACACACACACACATCATATAATTTTTTCCCCTTTGCAAAGGAAAACCTTGCATGCTTGAGAGAGATAAACTGGAAGGCTGGGGAATGGGGTCATCAGGAAGAGAGTGAGCATGGTGTGGGAGACTTCCAGGGAGAATGATTGGATTTTTCTGCTTTTCTGGTGAGCAGGGCAGCACAGACATCTCTGTAGCAGGAAAGTGGTGCACAGGTCAGCAGCTCAAAGGGAGCAGGTTCTGGACAGGGGATGGCTAGAATGGTCCTAGTCATCGGGGAAGCCATCTCTGAAGAATCAGTCCACGTGTATCTTAGAGCAAAGGGGAAATAGGTAGTGTCTGATAGAATAAGGCATGTAGAAGCTCTTCGCTGATTGGAAAATGCTTTGCAAAACTCACCCTGAAGATGAAGAAGGTATTATGGTATGGTCTTAAATGTCCCCTCAAAGGCCCCAGTGTAGCAGTGTCCAGAGGTTGGGCTCTTGGGAAATAGTTGAATCATGATGGCTCTGATCTCAAGCGAGGATTAACTCACTGATGGGCTCATAGTTAGGTATGATCTTAAGAGGAGCCTCTCTGCCGATGCAAATAATTCCAATCAGACCAGATTAGACCGAATCAAAGATGCCCATGTTTGATAAATGCAAAGCTCCCAGGTGGCCAGGTGAGCATGGTGAGGAGAAGGGAGAGACAGAGGGGGAGGGGGACACACGCAAAACCCGAGAACACTTGTTCTTTTTCTCGGCCACAGCCTAAAGAGCCTGTAGGAGTGGTCCTGACCCTCCCTGGGTAGGGGTCAGCGCTTGGCGGACTTCTCAGAGGTGGAGTCTGGACAAAGGCAACTCCCAGGGGTAGGGGGCTTAGGACAGATGTCAGGGACTGGGATGACACTTCCAATCACTCATAATTTGATCAGAGTATTGTAGAAACTTAGGATATGGGACCTGGTTGGAAGGATTAGGTCTTTGGGGACTAGACATTGTCCTCAGTCCCTAATTCTCTCTCTCTGCTTTCCAGGATGCCCTGAGCAGATCAGCTCTGCTCCACCACACCCTCTCCACCATACTCTGCCTCATGCCAACCAACAGAGCACAGGGGCAGCGGGCATAAACTTCCAAAACCATTCACCAGAGTGATTACGCCCCTTTAAGTCTTTCTCTCGGGAGAGAGTGACACACTGCAGCGTCACTTGGACTGCAAAGCTTAGCTGACAAGCTTTCCGACTCTTAAATCAAGAGAGGATTCTACAGACTCTCTTTCCGAGGGTGGGGGAGACAGGGTCTCATGTCCTCCATGTTTTCTCCAAACTCACTATGTAGGAAGGAAAACCCTGAATTCCTGATCTTCTGCATCTACCTTCTATACACCTGGTTTGTGAGGTGCTGGGTATCAACCCAGGGCCTTGAATATTAGGCAAGCCTTCATCCTCTTCAGCACCATGGCTCTAGAGCTTTACCGCTGTACTACAGACCCATCTAGTTTTTCATTTTTTGGGGCCAAGTTTGCTCTGCTGTCCATGTTGAGCTCATATTCCTAGGTTCAAGCAATCTTCTTGCCTCAGCCCAAGCCTGACTCGTTTCACAAATTCATACAGTTCAAAATTCAAATAAGCAATGATAAATTAATCTCTCTCCTAACTGAAACTACACCTTTTTCTTGATTATTACCAGTCTTGTTTCTTTTGGAAAATTTTAGTGATAAATAATTCAGACAAACTTTAATAAATCATGCTGTGGATTAGTAAAATGTTCTAAAAACACCAAGTCAACTATGATTGGTGCAATGATTTTGTAGTCTGGATATTTAAAATCATGTAACATTCATTCATTCACTCAGGACAGCCATCAGAGAAGGCCTATGTGCATACAGGTGCAGCGAAAGCAGTAAGACATTCATTAGAGGGGCCAGAGCACTGCAGGTTTTAAGACTTAAATAATCCTTTCTGACTATTTTAATGAGCAAATTGCATCTTTCAAAGAACAGTATTTCACCTTTTTTTGCTGAGCCTTGGCATTTGGTTTCGCAAAGGCTGCCAAATGACGCCAGCTCCGCGCTTGCCTTACAAGCACTTGCATGTTGCATGAATGGTTAGCGTCTAGAGCCCAGAGTCAGCTTCTACTCCTGCCTCAGGGGTATCAGGTTTCAGCTTACATTGTCTGAACTTTGTACACAAAACTTTTGTGCCTTATTTAAATGGACCTTTCCACTGAGTTTCTTCTTGCCATTCCTGAGCCCAGCTGTTGTTAGACATCACATACATCAGGCACAGATGAAAATGGCCATACAGTTATATTTCTAGTTCACAAAAAGTAGCATCTAAACTAGATACCAGATGATCTGTTCAGTAAAAGTGGTTATTCGGTTTGGGTTGTTTTTTTTTTTATTTTCTCTTTTGATGACCTCAATTTATACCATTTATCCTGGGCCTATGTTTTGTGTTGCATTATTAAACACGCACATAGACACCAAACCTAGAGTTTTTAGGCACTTCTCCAGCTTCAAATTTGCAAGACTTTGTGCTAAGGGGGAGACAGACAGAGTTACAGCTCTGAACATTCCCTGCGCCTGATCCAGAACATGTGTTGTCATCTCACACACTGTAAATTGATTCCAAACCCCTGCCAACAGGGCATAGACTGCATTCCAAACATCCAAAGCTCTGGGACAGTAAAATAGAAATATAGCATGCCTCCCCTTTAATTTGGTATAAGCCTGAGTATGTTCATCCTATATTTTCCCCCTGCAAATATAAAACAGCCTCTAAAATCTCTCTACCTTGAAAGATAAGGGACTAGCTTAAAAATCTCCGTCTTTTGCTAATGTCTAATTGCTGGCGTCTGTTCCAGTCTCTTGGTGGAGGTTGGTTATCAGGAAGTGGGGCAAGATGGAGGGAGCATTTAAAATAATAAAGTTACTCTCATTCAACTGATGAGAGACATAAACAGTCTGACTGTGATCTCCTGGGAGTACAAGTCTAGGGTTTCGAATGCTGTATAAACAGTAGCAAAATCTCTGCAATTACTCTACAAACGAATTCCCAGCACAGATGACAGATAAGAGTTCTCAGTCCTGTGGTGGTCCAGATTCTCAACCTGAATTTATGGTTAATTTATTCCTTGCCTTAAGTAAGTCTGTGGGTCAACAAACACGGGGGAGACTTGACTTCCTTTTTATGACTACTGAGAACTGGAAGTGGGAAAAGAGGAACGTCATTGGCCACTGGTGTCAGAAGCATCTTAGGGACAACAGGGAGGGTGACTGACTCTTTTCAGAGTTCCCAGCCTCAGTGTCTGAGCAGCCCTGACTTGGGTATGGTGCTTCTGCATCCCAACAAAAGCAATTCCTCTTGACAGGGTCTACATTGCTCCTTCATGTGCTGAACATTTATTTAGCCCCTGCATTCTTTAAAAACAAACAAACAAACAAAAAACAACATTTGGGCTGGAGAGATGGCTCAGTGGTTAAGAGCACTGACTGCTCTTCCAGAGGTCCTGAGTTCAATTCCCAGCAACCACATGGTGGCTCACAGCCATCTATGATGAGACCTGGCGCCCCCTTGTGGCATGCTGGTACACATGGAAGGAATGCTGTACACATAATAAATAAATAAATCTTTAAAAAAAACACAACATTTTAAATAGTCAAATAAAAATTGCATGTATTCATGGTATACAATATGTTTCAAAATATGCAGACATTATGGAATGGCTACATCGAGCTAATTAATGTATTCTCATGCTTGTTTCTTATGGTTAGAACATTTTAAAATCTACTCTTGACAGTTTTCAAGAATATAAAAATTCATGCATTTGATCCAACACTTCCTCATTAGAGCCTAAGAAAGCTGCACACACACACACACACACACACACACACACGGAACAAGAGTAGTAGTTCATAATTTTCAATAAACTTGCTATTCCCAGAGGGTGAGCTGCCAAAGCTTTATAGAAACAGGTTCTGCATATTTTCATCAAACCCCATCCCATATGAAAGACAGCCAAAGCAATGGTGGCTTGGTCTTGTTTGCCCCAACTTTATTAGCCAGTCCCAGCTATTAAATCAATACCACCTGGCTAGCGGCGTGCTGACCCGAACCCATTTAAATCAATACCGCCTGGCTAGCGGCATGCTGACCCGAATCCATTTTGAACGTGGTCTTAAATAATGCACCAGTGATCCCCTGGCCTTCAGGACTCATGGTCCACCCACAGAATGACTTCCGACAGGTCCCAAGCCTCAAGCCGCTCAGCCAGAAAACGGAAAAGCCAAGATTTTAATGTATGCTTCTAGTCTGATTGCTTTATTTTTGCTAATTTCCATCTTTTAGGGAAGGAAAACAATGTTTGAAGGAAGAACACATATGATCATGATAAAGTTTCTCATAGTTTCCAAAAGGTGTCGTTATGTCGAAATGGGGGAGGCGATACATAAGATTATAAAACAGGAAAGAACAATTAATTCTGTTTGATAGACATCTTCATTTCCTGAAAAGTCAAATTTGCATGACAGTTAAGTGGAATCTTCTTAAATGACCAGGTGTAAGTCTATCTGAAGAAAGCCTCTCCCGAGACAGCATTTGCCATGAAAGCCACCGGCGAGAAGCCAGTGTATTTCTGGACCTAAGTGAGTCCCAGTGTTGAATTCTCCGAAAAGGAGGAGGTCTGATGTAGCTGTGGGATTAGTGCACCTGAACGGTCTTCCACAGAGAGCAGAGGTGATCTCCATTGGAGGAGAGGGTGGCAGGCACGATGTAAGCAGTAAGCAGGGGCAGATGCAAGCTTCGGCAGGAAGGCAAAGGCAGGCTCCGTTAGAAAGATGGCTTGTGAGCAAAACTGACCCCACCGCTCTCTCCTTCTCAGCTGAGCACAGCTGAGACCTTGCAGCAGGAGGGCGCTATGTAGGCCAGGGTGGCTGCAGTGGCTGTAAGGGGAGAGTCCCTGGGTGAGGTCAGAGAGGGACTGGGGAGGGTATCAGCACCGCAGAGGCCGCGACAAAGGCTTTGACCTTCACTCTGCAAGAATTTAAGGAGTCACAACAGGGTTTTGACAGAGTGACATGATCTGACGCATACTCTATGAGGATCCGGCTGCTTATTCTGCTGCTATTGAAGGGGGGTGGTAACAGCCAGGAGGAAACAGCAACACACAGCAGTCCGGGCCTCGAGCTGCAATGGCATCAGCCGTGGAGGGGTCAACAGGCGGTCAGGTTCCAAATATGTTCTAAAAGGAGCAATAAAGATTTCCATATATATATGCATATGCCCAGGTAGATGGCTAGGAAGACTATAGTGCTTGCCACAGAAGCCTGGTGAACTTTGATACCGGAACTCATGCCAAGGTGGGAACAGAGACTGGATTCCATCACCGTGTTCTGACCCCCACTGAGTGCTGCGGCACCCCTACATCCACACCCGTACAGAGCATACAGAGAAACACACAACATACACACACAATAGTAAACAGCAAAATTTATTTTAAAAAACTGGCAAGAGAACAGAAAGATACGGCATATGAAAGATGGGGTCATACGACTGACTCTAAGGCTTGTGGCCTGGGCAGCCAAGACAAGAGCCGCTGTCAACTAAGATGGTAATAAAGTTAAATACGCAACTGGAGTTTTTAAACAATGGCACACTGGGTGGAATGCTCACTCTGCCTTTCCAATGGTCTCCCCGCTTACAGACAAGCTTGCTCTCTTGTGTCCCCATCCCCCTGCCCTTAGCCACCCCCCTCCCTTCTGCTTCCGTTCATTTGACGTTTGTCCATTGCTGCTGTTCTGCAGTCTTTCAGAAAAGTCATTCCAACCACATCCACAGGAAAATAATTTTGATAATATCCTTGAAGAATTGGCTGTCCAGGAATTTGCTTTGTAGACAGGCTGGCTTTAAACTTAAAGAAATCCACCTGCCTTTGCCTCCCAAAAGGCATGCACCACCACCGCCCAGTGATTTGTTTATTTTAATAAAATAATATTCAGTGTTGAGTTTGTTTTCTCAATCACCATTTTCCCATTAGGGTTTTATATTCCTCAACTTTTTTTTCTTTCCTTTCTTTTCTTTTCTTTCTTTTTTTTTTTTGTATTTTGAGACAGAATTTCACTATGTAACTTTAGCTGTCTTGGAATTTGCTCTACAGACCAGGCTGGCCTTGAACTCAAGAGATCCATCTGCCTCTGGCTCCCAAGTGCTGTGATTAAAGGCTTGCGCCACCACTGCCTGACTTATTCTTCAACTTTCAGTTCTTGAGAGGGGGGACAGTATATGTTTGTTATATGTTCATGTGTGTGTGTGTGTGTGTGTGTACGTATGCATGCATGCACCTGTGGAGAGTGAGTGTGCACACATGTGGAAGGCAGAGGTTGACACTGGTTGTCTTCCTCTATTACTCTCTACCTTATCTTTTTCTTTATTCTGAGACAGGCTCTCTCGCTGAACCTAGAGTTCAGTGATTCAGCCAGGCTGACTGGCCAGCTAACTCCAGGCAACTGCCTGTTTCTGCCCTCCCAGGGCTGAGGTTACAGATGCACGCAGACATTCCTGGCTTTCACATGGGTGCTGAGGACCCAAACTCAGGTCCTTATTTTATATAGCACGTACTCTACTGACTAAGCCAACTAACTCCCCAACTCCCAGCTTCTAATTCTTCACCAAGCACTTCACAGATGGCTGCTCCATCCTGAATTAACACAGACTTTACCAGGGCCACGCTCCAGACCGCCTGTGGTTCCTTTCCTGGATCTCAGACACCACAGCATCCTTGGTTACCAGCGACAGGAGTCCACAGTTGTCACTGCTGGATGCTGAGGCAAGCATTCCCTTTGTTCTGTGTTGTGCTGGCCGCTGTGCCTGGGAGGACTCCTGCAGACATTTCAAGGCCTGCTGATGAACACCCAGGCGAACAGATTCCACACAAGTGTTAGAATTTCCTACAGCTACAGATCTGTCAACTCTCAGAGAAACAGTCTTGGACTCAAAAGTACCGGCTTGCCTCTTATAGTGCCAGAAGCTACAGGCCATCTGAAATTGTGTCATCTCTCCTTACGATGACCTGTTAGGTTTAGATAATTTTTGTAAGAGGGAAAAACACATTGAACATTTGGGGGGGGCAAGAACGTGTCTTAGTTACTACTCTATGGCAGAGACCCCATGACCAAGGCAACTTACAAAAGGAGGTATTTCAGTGGGGGGGGGGTGCGTACAGTTCAGGGTGAGTGGTGACCATGATGGCAGCAGGCAGGCAGGGATGGTGCTGGAGAAGTAGCCTAACAGGGCCACACCTCCAAAGTCCTCCCAGGCAGTCCCACTAGCTGGGGGCCATTCTCATTCAAAACACCACAGAACCCCAATTTCCGTCCTTGCTTCTCTTCTGTTATGTTCTCTCTTCGTCTCACAGCTGACCAAATGGCTCCGAGAGTCTCACCTCAAAGTCTTCTCTGACTCCAAGATCTCCCCTGTAAAAAGCCAAAATGGTCCTGTACTACGATCTATACGGTATTATGCCTATAGCCCCGTGCAGTTTATAGGTCGGTATGCGAGCCAGGAACTGGGCTGAAAGATTTAAACACACACACACACACGCACGCACCCACGCACGCACACACACACGTACTGACAGAGAGACAGAGACGGAGACACGGGTCACTCTTGATACAAGAATGCCAGGTTTATTGTGCTCAGGGGAAGCTTATACAGGGCTCTGGCCACTCCCCAGCTCTCCGGATCTTCAGCTGCAGCCCTACCAGCCTGCCATCAAGGTCTTGTGCTCAGAGCAGCTGCAGGCTGCTCAGAGCAGAGGAAAACAAGTTGATTTGCTCAGAGCAGCTGAAAACACAAGAAAAACAAGCCACTCACAGGGAATTCAGGGTCCAGGAGTCCACAGCCCCCAATAGCTCCCAACACTCTCCCAGGCATGATTTTCCTGGGAATACAGGGGCTCTCCCTGGGAAGGGTTGGCTCGGGAACTCACAATGTTCACAACTATTTTAATGACCCTCCTTTCCACTCCCTGCTTCTCTTCTTATTTCTTCTATTTCAGTTTCTTGCGCAATGTTCAAGACCAAACCTGATGATGTTCAACTCTTTACATCTTAACCCTGATAACAAGACTGGGTTTCCTCTTTAGTATCGGCCTTCCTTCACTCACAGAACGTTGGATGGGAACCTCTAATGTCCCTGTCTGCAGTCTGCCCTGACGCTGGTACCACAGATCCCTCTAAAATACACATTGCTCTTCCCTTCACATTTTGAATGTGTCCCTGGCAGCCCAGAAGAAAGTCCAGGTTCTCAAGAGAACCTCCAAGGCTTTCTACACTGATTGCTGGACACAGTTCTAGCTTTGCTCTATTCTTAGCCCGCTTCTCAACCATCTCAAACACCAGGAATGAACTGTCTTCCCTGGAAACCCATGAAACCTGCCAACTCCACACTTTTGCTGTGCTGATCTGTCTACATGCAGTAACTTGCCCATTTCTTTCCAATATGCTATTACTCATAATACAAACAATCACAATTAAGATAAACACAGTAGTGCACTATATGACGCTTCCCTAAACGACATAGCCAAGAACAGCATAGTGATAAAGCTAGGTATAGAAGTGTGGATTTTATAATGATGGGGGTTGGTGCTACGAGGCCCCGCTTTCCCACCTAGTGGAGCCTTCTGCAGTTCTCACTGTAGTCCGTGCTCTCCTCGGGCCGACTTCACTGTTCATTGTCCACATTCACCATCTCTCACCTATGTGTGCTCCAAGTAGACACGATTGCTTTTTTATTTCCTTCCCTTCCTTTTCTTCGTCTTTTTTAACTTTTATTTTTCAGTGCTAGGGATGGAACCCAGGACTTTGCTTATGCTCGGTGAATGCCCTACCACTGACCTGGAAGGCGTCCCATGTAAGGGACCACGTAGGGAGAAGGCATGAGCCCCAGGAGGCCATATGCTAGATGGTCCTGATGTTAACCTTAGATGAGATGCTCAGGTGTCTTTGCTTCCATCTACTTCCTACTAATATTTCCAGCAATATTTCTAACAAATAGGCAAACCAGCCATCTACCAGGATATGAAACAATCACTCAGGAATGTGAAATTGAATTTGCTCTGGAAAATGCAGCCTAACAGGCCCCACCCTTAACCATAGTGCCATACTGTCCAAGCCATGAAGGACCAGGGAAGGACTGGTTGCCTTCATCTGGACTGACTTAAGGAGAGACTAGCTCTAGCTACGGTGACAGAGGGACAGACTCTGAGAGCAGGGCGGGCAGGAGTGAGGCTGGCAGCCCCACTACAACCCATGTTCTTCTCACACTGATGGCTCTAATCTAGAGCCTCTTCTGGGAAGCCCGGGTGAGTTTTGTTTTAAGGAGTTTACAGACACAGCTATTCGATCTCAAAGCTAATGTGATATAAATAACTTTGGGTGGGTTGAGAGAAGCCCTGTGAGAACCTACCGTGGCAACTGTGTGGGCGGAGGTGGCTGTTCTCAGCACAACTGAAATCACTGGGCTGAACGGAAGTGTGGGAGCAACCTCATCACAACCCTGAGAGTGCAAGAGATCACAGAAGAGCTGAGGACTGGCACACACGCACGTGCACACGCATGCGCACACACACAGTCTGGGTGTGTTCATTTTAGAATCTCAAAGTAATGTTCATAAGTAAAAGGTTCCTAATCACTATCCTTTGAGTAAGACATAAAAAGTAGAAAATAACCTCTGTGAGTATTAAAATATTTTGAAGTACCAAAAAAAAGTGCTTTAAATCATCAGCAGCCTACCTGCAAATGGTAAATGTTTTCATATTGCATCTTCATACTGAAGATCTAAGATAGGACCTATCCCATGTTAAATACATGTTCTAGCAATGAGCTACACTTTCAGATACACATCTCTACATATTATATATATAAATATATTACACATACATTATAAGTGCCTGTGTGTGTGAGCGTGTAGATGAGCGCATATGCACAAGGAGGCCAGAAGAGGATGCTGGGTCTCCTGGAGCTGGAGTCACAGCTGGTTGTGAGCCACTCTGTGTGGGTGCTGGGAACCCAGATCAGGTGCTCTTATCTTAGCTACTGAGCCATCTCTGCAGCCATAAAAATTTTTTTTGAGGCACAGTGTTACATAACTCAGGCCGACCTTAAACTCACAGGTCACCCGTCTCAGCCACACACACACACGCACACACACACGCACACACACGCACGCACACACATGCACGCACACATGTACATGCACATACAGGCATGTGCACACACACACACGCACACACACGCACGCACACATGTACATGCACATACAGGCATGTGCACACACACACACGCACACACACACGCACGCACACATGTACATGCACATACAGGCATGTGCATACACACACGCACACACACGCACGCACACATGTACATGCACATACAGGCATGTGCATACACACACACGCACACACACACACGCACACATGTACATGCACATACAGGCATGTGCACACACACACACGCACACACACACACATTGAAAGAAAGCTAAGGCTAACACATTCCGAAATGTTATGCGATGTCATCTGTAGAAGAGTTCTTATGTCACAGCACATACAATACCTGCTTCTTTCAGTCTCTGGAAATATTATTAGTTTCCCTGAAAAGCAAAGGGCTACAGAAAGAAGCAATGGAAGTTGTATAAATCAGGTTTCCCCCCAGGATTGAGTACTGGGCATGGGACCCAGGGCCTCGGATGTGCTCGGCAGCCATTCTACAATGGAGTGACACACTGGGCCCTAGCAAACAGGTTTTACACTGGAAGTCAGGGCAGAGGCACAGACACATACTGACCAATAACTATCTCTCGATTACCTACCCATGGAATTTCATCCAAGAGTGGAGAGGCAAGACAGAAGTACCCCATCCTATTCGCCAGCGGAGAAAAGTGTCTGGATTTAGTGTCTTGTCACTGAGATGACAAGACCCCATCCTTAGTCAGGTACAGTCACACATGAGTTCCAGGGACTCTGAAGACTGACCCGGGCAGATAGAGTGAGTCCAAGAAGCTCAAAACTAGCTTGGGCAATCCCTTGAAGCTTCGTCTTTAACAAGAAAACAAAAATGAAGATGAAAACCAAGAAAATGACCCAATCGAGAAAGCAAAGAGGGCCCGGAGAATGACAACCTGAGGCTACCCCCTGCCTCCCTTTGCAGCCGAGTGACCCCCCACCAGACCTGCTCACTGCTCTGACAATTTCACCACTTGGAAATGTATGTTTTGAGTTCTTTCTTAAATTGGGATTAAAGTATCACACTATAGATCAGGCTGTCCTTGAACGCACAGTGATCACCCGAGAGCTTGGGTACAGGCATGAAGCAGGACACAGAGGCACACCTTTTTAATGAATTCTTTGCAAACTTTGTACAACGCATTGAAATCACACTCACTCCCAGCACCGCTTCTGACCCTAGCCCCCCAGCTCAACATCATCCTCCTTTTCCAAAAAACCCATCAAGTCCAATGTGTGCTGCCCATAAACTCCCAGAACTGCAACCATGCACTGCAGCATGACCTTCCAAGGGCCACCGCTTTAAAAGATGACTCTCCCAGCAGCTATCGACTGCCAATAGCTCCTCCAGTAGAGGTGAGACTTGTGGCCACCTCCCCTCTGTGTGCCTGATGCCACAGCCACTGTGAGCGCCCACTTGCACGAGCTGTGCACAGCTGCCCTATTAGGTCTGGAAAATGCCGCTTCCCTGGGATCCCACTGTCTCTGCCTCTTTCATCTTTCACCCCCTAAGCCTTGGAAGGAGCAAGTCTGAGATAGTTTTTAAGAGAAAGGTTTTGATATCATACACTTCCCTCAAAAAGTACAGTCTTGTTCTGCCTTAAAAACGAAATGCTGACACACGCTACAACATAGGTGATTCATATGCTAAACTAACCAGTTTCAAAGAACACAGATGGTGCGATGCCATGTATGGAAGGAACTTAGTTAGTTCATAGATACAGAAAGTGGAAAGGTCATTGCCAACAGCTGGGCACAGGGAATGACTAGCTTTTCTTAATTTTAATGTTTATATTTTGTTTTATGCTTGTGAATGTTTTGCTTACACACACACACACACACACACGCATGCATGCACGCACAAACACATATGCACTACATGTGTGCCTGGTGCCCACACAGGTCAGAAGCGGTAATTGGATATCAGGGAACTGGTGTTAAGAGTGATTGTCAAGTATCACGTGGGTGGTGGGGACTGAACCCATCCTCTGAAAGAGCAACAAGTGCTCTTACCTGCTGAGCCACCACTCCAGGCCCTGGGAGCTGTTTGTAATGGGCCCCAAGTTCCAGCTGGAGAAGATGAGAAGGTTTCTGAAGGTTGGGTGGTGGCAGTGGCTGTAGAACAATGTAAATGCATTCGATGCTATCAAGCTAAACCCTGTAGAGCAGTCAAGGTGACACATTTTATGTAACGCCTGTTTCCCTACAACTGGACATTTTAACAAGTGTCAACTCTTGACTGGTGACAGTTCTCAGGATGGCTCAGTCTCTGGCCCAGTCTCGATATTTTAATGTGGTGGCAATCTACTCCTGGCTCTCTAATGCAGCACAACTCACACGCTTGCTTGCGTTTGTGCTTAGTAAAGAGCTTCTAAATAGCAGCTGAGAACCTGAGAGCCACTTTCTCACATCCTCGCTCAGTTTGCAAGCTGCCAACTACAGGCGTAGATGGACCATTTAATTTTACGACTGGCCTCAAGCATGAATCAGGCTCTTGATGAAATAAGTTTCTAGAAGCCTCCATTTGCTGTTGTACTCCTCCTTTTCCACGCTCCTCCCCTTCCTCAGAACAGGACGTGTGAAAGGTTTCCCACTCCCCTCCCCACCCCCGCTGAAGGCAGGGTTCAGAAGCCTCAAAGTCAGGTCTGAGGCACAAACAGGACATTTCCTTCCATTCTTTCTCCTAATATGGTTGCTTCTCGGGGAAGGGGACTTGAAGAGGACACTGGGAAATACAGCCTTCTGAAGGCCCAGTTCCTCTTTCTGCTTCTGTGGCTTTTACTTCCGCTGGCATCAGAAATCCCCAAGAGCTGCCACTTAAGGCTTTCTCTTCTTCCCCTCCTCAGGCCCCTTTCGTTTTCCCCTGACACTTGTGAGTTCTTCCGCATCCTCTGCCCATGCTGATTTCTCTGACTCCTGTGTCCCACAGGGTGCTGGCAGACTGTCTCTGTGCCAAACATTTCCGCTCTTAGGATCGTGTTTTACCCTCACAGCCTGGTACAACTGCACAAGGCAGGCCTTGAGCCAGGGGGTCAGGTCTACCCTCTGGCTCATGTCACTTGTTCCCCGCCACCTCAGGCTTCTCAAGGAGGAGTTTGTTCATAGGGACAACTTTAGCTCCCACTGATCTCTGGGCCTATGTTCCCCACTCACTCAACTGTATTGTGGAAAAGTAGAAAAGAAACAGAGCTTCATTGGGTAAGCTGCCTCTAAATTCTACAATCTCAGCGGGGTCTTCAAAACTGTAATCATGCAGGGCATAACAGTGCAGACTTGTAATCTCTGTTCCTCAGAGCTGAGAGGAAGCAGACAGCTGTAGGTTCCAGGTCAACCTGGGCTACAGAGCAAGTATCCAGCCAGGGATACATAAAAAGACCCGATCTGCAAAACCAAAGAAACAAACATGCTGGAGAAACGGCTCATCCTCTGGGAGGGTCTCTGCTCTCGCAGAGGGGCAGAGTTTGGTTCCCACCACCCATGCTGGGTGGCTCACAGCGACCTGCAACCCACGGGACATCTGATGTCCTCTTATGGCATCCCAGAGTTCCTTCATGCTCATGTATCCCCCATACACATAATCTTTTAAAGATCATTTAAAAATAAACCCACTATCAAGAACTAAGGGTGGAGCCAAGAGCTAAGGGTGGAGGTTCTGTCTAACATGTACCAGGCCCTGGGTTTCATACATAGAACCAAAAACCAGAACAATCTTTGAAAACCAAAAGCAAACCCTATCTTCTCCTGGCTTCCAATCCCATTGCGGGTGGCCTTTCATTCTGGAGTTCTGGTACGGCAAACTCTCATCACACACCCGCACCCCAAGGGTGCGCAAAGGCATAGTCACGGTGAACTGAAGCTTATTACCGCATTTCATATAAGAGTCAGCTTGTAGTCTTCAGTCTACGTAGTTGCTTTCGTCAAAGAATATAATCTCATTTTCTATATCATGCACCTTTCTGTTTCAAGTCCCAGCTTGGGAAACTTCATCTCAACTTCTTCTTCTTTTATTAATTAATTTATTTTTTTAATTTCAGCCACTTTTGAGGATCTCCTTCTCCCATTTTCCCAAGCTCTGGGGACTTGGGCAGTACCAAGTAACTCTGTGTACAGTCCTCTGCTCAGAGTCACCTGCTACAAAGGCGTCCACCCAGGCCTAGGAGTTCTCGGCAGCTTTAGGGTCAATCCTTGCCATCAACACCCTCGGCAGTCGCTTGTCCGGGCACTCCAGCCGTGGAGCCTCTTCTCTTGGGGATGGGGACTCCCCTACCTTGTTTCCTCCTGGCACACGGGGTACAACAGGACACTTTAAACTCTTAGGACCGTTAATTTCCTTTTCTTTCTTTCTTCTTTCTTCCTTCCTTCCTTCCTTCCTTCCTTCCTTCCTTCCTTCCTTCCTTCCTTCCTTCCTTCCTTTCTTTCTTTCTTTCTTTCTTTCTTTCTTTCTTTCTTTCTTTCTTTCTTCACCTAGCCCCAGGGTTTCAAAGAGCCAGGAAATCGTCCCTCTGGTCAGGGACTAATGTTTTACTAGTATGATCTTGGTTGTCAACTGGACCCACCTGGAAAGAAGGAACCTCAACTGAAACAGTGCCTGCATAAGATTGGCCTGTGGGCGTGTCTGAGAGCACTGTCTTGATTTATGATTGATGTGGGAGGGCCCAACTCACTATGAGTGGTACCATCCCTAGGCAGGTTCTGGGTTGTGTAAGAAAGCCAGCTGGGCGCAAGCAGGGAAAAGCCATTAAGTAGCCTTCTTCCTTCCCTCCTGTGGTTTCTGCCTCAGTTCCTGCTCCATCCTCCCTTGACAGACTGTACATTTGCTTTTAGTCACGGCATTTGTCCCAGCAGCAGAAACCTAACTAAGAAAACTATGCTGACCGAACCCTCTTCTTGTCTTGATTATTTTTTTTAAGATTCATTTTTTTGTTTCATGTGTACAGGTGTTGATCTGCATATTCACATGTGTACCACATGCATCCCGTGCCATAGAGGTCAGAAGAGAGTGCTGGATCCCCTGGAACAGGGGGGACAGATGGTTTGAGCCGCCATCTGGGTACTGGGAACCAAACCCAGGTCCCCTGCCGGAGCAGCAAGTGCGCTCAACCCCTGAGCATTTATTTCCTCAGCCCTTCCAACCGGCTTTAAATAAGCACCTCGCTGGCTCCGATGAGCATCAGCTGCCCTCTCTGGAGCTCAGATTTGAGAAAGCTCCAGGGTCTCCCCCTTCCTACATAGCCCAAAGCCAAATGTGCACAGAGAGACAGAGGCCCCGCTGCCGGCCCCGCGGTCAGCAGCAGTTTCTGAACACAGAGAGTGCAATATCACAAATGATTTTTAGACATCTAAGAAAAACCCCTTTCTCACCAAAGTAATTACCAAGTCTTTCTAGAAATCTGTATATATAAACAACCATACTCCTCTAGAACTAGAGTTCAAGAGTTATAAAAACTATTTTCTAGAAAAAAAAATAGCATTTAACCTTATGGATTAGAGTCCTCCAGTTGGGCATGGGGGCCGAGGCAGGTAGATGTCTGTGAGTTCAGGGACAGCCTAGTCAACATAGTAGCCCTGTCTCAAAAAAAAAAAAGTCAGACAGTAGTGGCACATGCCTGTAATTGCAGCACTCAGGACACAGAGGCAGGGGGATCTCTGTGAGTTTGAGGCCAGAGCTTTTACACAGAGAAACCCTGTCTTAAAAAACAAAAGAAAAAATCTCCCCAGTGCTATGCGGTCTCATGGATGTTTGTGTGTATAATGTCTGATTGAGTCTGCGGGACTAACCAGGTCATCACTTGGGGCACAATAAAAGGCGTGCAGAGTTTGGGGTGTTGTTACTATGGTTTGGCATATGCTAGTACAGTGGAAAATTTCTAATTCCAACCCTGCATGATTCCCAGACCCAGTGATGTATGGGAATAACATAAGAAAAATGTTACATATGTATGTATACAGTGCAATTAAGAGAGCTAACCCCTCCTAGACTCTCTGGAGTGTCTGACACTCGGTAAAGGTGGGACACCTTTGTAATGAATCTTCTCTTGCTGGTAGCATCAACACTGGGTAAAAGTCAGAATCATCCATGTCGTGTTAGGAATGTCTGTTAAGAGCCTACCATATAGCTGGCGGGGTGGCGCCTTCCTTTAGTCCCAGCACTTGGGAGGCAGGGGCAGGCGGATCTCTGAGTTCAAGGACATTAGGGCCAGCCTGGTCTACACAGCAAGTTCGAGATCAGCCAAGGCTACAGTAAGAACCTGTCTTTAAAAGCCTATGAGGTAGCTGTGTGTATAACAGGACTCCAGCTGGCAGGAATTTGAAATGTAAAGAGGGAACCTTCTCTACCTCTACAAAACCAACACTTTAAAACGTTTCCCTTCAGAATTCCTCAGAGTGTGGATTTACTTACCATCTTTTCCCTTTGCGGTGTATATAATTTATTGCTAGTATTCTTTATTTACTATCGGAACTGTACTAAACACTGTACAGAAGATTGTTCAAAGAGTTTACAACGCAATTTAAAAGAGTTGTGAGCTGATGGAGAAAACAGTCAAATATTTGCTGATGCTAAGGGCTGTATTTAGTTTTTAGCTTAGGTGTAAATTGCTAGTTTAGACGTCTGGCTTAAGCATGTCGGAAAATCCTCTTTTATAGTTAAATGTCTGCATATAAAGTTGGATTCCACAGCCGGAAAGCATGTAGAACAGTAGAGATACAGTAGAAAATGCATTGACGAGAAGATTTTGCATTCATTCGCCAGCACTGCCGCTGACCAGATTTTGTGACTTTGCTCTCTGAACCTGTCTGTGACTAGAGCACCCTGGCCCATATACATGGGCACTTTGAGACACAGGTCTGTCTAGATCAAGGGCCCCTCAACCTCTGATGCCAGATATCCCCCTTTCCAGCTTCCTCTGTGCCTATGGGCACCTCCATCTGTGCCATAACTTAAGGGGAGGGGGCACTACTTCACCCAAACCTGAGCGAGCTGTGGGAGCATCTGCCCCACGACAGGTTGGTTTTATTGTTTTGTTTTTGTAAGAGATAATACTTATTTTTTACTTTAAATAAAGCTACTTCTGATTAAAAAAACTTTTAAGAAGACTATCTATACTTGGTGCGGGATAATTGTCTGTATTCTGTCAATCATGTTTTAAATAAACCCTGATTGGCCAGGCAGGCAGTATAGGCGGGTCAACCAGACAGGAAAGAGAGGTGGGGCGATGAGAACAGGAGAATGCTGGGAAGGAGGAAGCCCATTCCTCCGCACTCCTGCCCAGTTCACCAAAGAAGCAGGATGTGACCTGCCCTGCTGAAAAAGGTACTGAGCCATGTGGCTAACATAGATAAGAACAATGGGTTAATATAAGCTACAAGAGCTAATAAGAAGCCTGAGCAATGGGCCAATCAGTTTATAATCTTCTGGAGACCTCTGTGTGATTTTCTTTGGGGCTAAACAGCTGTGGGAACTGGACAGGACGGAAACCCCAACTAGCAGGCCCTCATGTTACATATACTTACGTCAGAAAGCATTTTAAATAGATACAACCCTTTGGAGTTGCTATATGGTACTTTTTTATAAAGAGTCATAAAAGTGACCATACTGGGCTAGTGAGATGACTCAGTGGGTCAGAGTGCTCATTCCGCAGGCCTGAGACCTGCATCTAATGCTCTGAACCCACTGTGGAAAGAGAGCATGAACTCCCGAAAGCTGTCCTCTGCCTTGTACATGTATGCTGTGTGTGCCACATGTATGTACACACACACACACACACACACACACACACAAAATGGAAGTAAATTTAAAATTTTTTTAAAGGACTGTGTTTTCTGCCCTGTGAGCTCCCATTATTTTTAAACTAAAGAATGATGAAAAATATAAATGCATGAGAATGTTTATGTATGCATTATAACTAGTAGCAACAACGTGGAGAAAATCTACATGCTAATGGAATGATGGCGCATACAGCCATGAGAATCACTATGTGGAAGACTGCAGAAGTGTGAGTGTCTGTGCTCAGTCAGAGAAGCACACTGCAAACCGGGATCTGCACGAGGATCGCCACTGTGAAGCCTTCATGCATGTAGAAGGTAACATGCTAAATACATTCAAGGTGTTAGTGTAAAGAGATGTGGGATGGTTTGAAATTTATTGCATTTTTCCTTTGTATTTTCAATAAAGATAAATGTCACTGTAAAAAAAAAAAAGGAAAAAAGAGAGAAGAAAGAAAAAGAAGCAATCCTCACATGGTCTTGGATCGCTACCGAGGTGCCAATGTGGGCTGGCTTCCCAATTTTCACAGCTAAGAAAGTGAGGCGGAAGAGATTACCAACATTAACAGGTACACAAGACTTCTGAGTGAGTCTATGATCAGCTGTTTCCACGCTGACTAGTATTCCAGACTCTGTCTTTCCCGCCAGCTTTTAATGCTGGGACAGGACCGTGGCTGTGGCAGCTCTGGGCAGCTCATTTACTAATTGGTCCCCAGTTCTCATACACTGTTACTCCTGCAGCTCCGAAGGAATTTGCTTTGAAGATATCAAAATATACACTCGTATGTGAAGTTAGCTCCTACAAACTTTGCATCCAGTGTGTTTGACCCATCACTGCACCAAAAGTGGCAGCTTTTAAAAAAAAAAATCAATAAGAAGGATTTTAAAAATAGTAGCAGCAGCTGACATTTCCCTAGTGATAAGCACCGAGCCAAAGCTTCGCCTCAGAGGACCTCCAGGTGCCTCTCTGGAAACTCACAGAAGACACCTGTGGTAGGTAGGTTAGGCTGACACCTCCCGTTTGCATGTGCATGTGTGGTCGCACAAACACACTAAAGAAAGGACCCTGAAATGGGTCAGACTTGAGTATTTGCACAGTCAGGCTGTGAGCGATACACGTTGTGCTCAACCTTGAGAGCCCAGAGGCTGCTCTGTCCCGGAGAGAGAAAGCGGGGCCTTGGTGATGGTGGCTTTCGGCAGGAATTCTCAGGGAAGAGACAAAAGACAAACATGGGTTGGGATAGACACCAGCAGTGTAACATGAGGGCCTGCTTGTTGGGGTTTCTGTCCTGCCCGGTTCCCACAGCTGGTAAACCCCCAAAGAAATTACACAGAGGTCTACATAAGTTATAAACTGATTGGCCCATTAGCTCAGGCTTCGGATTTGCTCTATAATGTATACCAGCCCATTATTCTAGTGTATGTCAGCCACATGGCTCGGTACCTTTTTTCAGCGGGGCAGGTCACATCCTGCTTCTTCAGTGTCTGGCCAGGACTGTAGGAAGAGCTGCCCCGCCTCTACTTCCTGTCTGGTTGACCCGCCTATACTTCCTGCCTGGCTACTGGCCAATCAGCGTTTATTTAAAACATAATGGACAGAATACAACTGTCCTGCACCAGCTCTGGGCTCAAACTCCAGCGTCATAAAGACAAACAAACGAAGCAGAAGCCTTGGGCACTAAAGACAATGTCTCTCACAAAGCAATCATAAAACACTGCAAAACATGACTTAGGATTTTTCCTATTATTTTTCTTCCAAAATTTAAATGAAACATTTACTAAATAAAAGTTAACACCATCAAGGCAATTACTCCAAGCTAAACTGTGTACTCTGACTATCAGCTATCTCATCACTAAACCCACCTCCATCCCACAATAAGTCTTTGCCGCTGTGTGTGGAAATGCCCCGTCTTTCTGCATCTCCTCCTCGCCCTGTTCTAAGCGTTCACCATCTCTTACCCAGATTATCACAATAAACGTAACTGCTACCCTCTCCAATCTTGTCTCTACCAACTCCATATCAGAAACCTTTGGTTTTTTTATCTTAAGTGCCCCTCAAAGGTCTACCTGTTAAATAAAGGGCTGGTACCCAGGCGGATACTATAGGTAAATGGAGCATCTTTGAAGGGGTGGGAGCTGGTAAAAGCTTTGGTAGGCCATCAGAAATGTATTCGTAAAGAGGACTGTGGGACTCTGGCCCACCCTGTCCTCTTACTTGGTCTTGGTGATGGTGTGATTGATGTTGCTCTGCCACGTGCTCCTACCACGATGTGCTGTCCTCCCACAGGAACAAAGGCAATACGGTCGAGCAGTCACAAACTTAAACCTCAGCACCGAGCTGGCTTTGAACTCACAACACAGCTGAGGATGACCCTGACCTTCTGCACCTCCTGTGTCAACTTCCTAAATCCTGGGATTACAGGTGTATGGCACCACGCCCGGTTTCTGGGGCACTGGAGATCAAATCCAGAGCATCATGGACGGTAGAAAAGCTACATGCCTATCTCCTAAAATAGTGTTTTCATAAAAGTACATGGTTTACAAAGTTTAATGGCCACTATTCTATATGAGAGTGACTTTTAAAAATACAGATCTGAAATGTCTCTGTCCCCGCCCCTCAGTCTCATACAGGTTTCATGTAGCACAGGCTGATCTCCCCAAAGTATCTATGCAGCTAAAGATGATCTTGAACTCCTATGTCCATGTGTCTGGTGCTGGGATTGCAGGCATGTGCCATTGTACCAGCTCTTTCGGTGATAGAGACTGAGCCCAGATCTTCACGTGTGCACAGGAGGCAAGCACTCTACCAACAAATACCCATCCCCAAATCATGGACTTTTGACTTCCAACCTCCCAAACCTATTAAACTTTCTATAAATTCTGAGAGCTCTACCAAACTAGTCCTACCTACAACCTATTTTCTTCCATGGACATGGGGCTCTGACTTTTTCATCCTTTCAAAAAAAAAAAAAAAACAGGTTTTTCCCATGGGAAATCGCCATGCATGCTCACCCCACTGTCTGTATTAGGTTTCAGGTTAACTGCTATCCCCCCAGAAAACTACTTCCAGCTGCCGCTCCAATCCAGTTTCTCAATTAACCTTTTTCAATACCCTGTATTTGCTGTCATTTGTTCAATGTCCTCCGAAGTAAGCAAGACTCTTTATGAGAACGTGACTGTCAGTACACAGTCGCTGGATGGAAGAATGAACGGAAGAACTAGCTTTCTCTCCACACTTGCATCCTAAATTAGGATACCAGAGAGGTCCTCGGACCTTCCTCCTCATCCTCACCTCTGGCTGCTCCAGTATTGTCTGTCAGCCTTGTTACAATGAACTACCCCAGCCTCGACTCTCAACTTTATCTGAAGCTAATGAAAATAATCTGTAATTACAAAGAATAACATGGTATTTTGTGAGGACCTTGCCTTTAAGAATCAACCCTGATTTCATTCAGTTTTCTGACGCAGTTTGAAATGCCCTAGCTGGTGACTGCCTTTCTCCTGGATTCCCCCGAATTATCCACAAATCTTAACCACAGCATGTATTGATCGATAATTGCCTTTTCAGTTTCTGTCTCTGCACAAAGAGCATCTGTAGGACTCTGCTACTCATTCTGTGAACAGTGTAAAGTAGGCATTCCATAAATGAGTAGAGGTGTGTGTGAGTGTGCATGTGTGTGTGAATGTGTGCCTGTGTGCACGCGTTGTGTGTGCATGTGCGTGTGCGTTGTATGCGTGTGCTCGTGCATGCGTGCGTGTGTGTATGAGTGTGTGTGCCTGTGTGCACGTGTTGTGTGTGCATGTGTGCACGCATTGTGTGCATGTGCTCATGCATGTGTGTGTGAGTGTGTGCAGAAAAGTTTCAGCTTGCTCAGTTTCCACAGTTCTCTGAAAATTGCAGCTGTCCCTCCAAGTAAGTCACATGTTCTGAGTTAGGTGGCCTCTTCTTCCTCTTTACTGTAAACTATTAAATGATACTAAAAGTGGGCTTGGACCCAGCCATAGTGGTGAAAAGGGAATCCATGCCTGCTGCCTACCTCTGCAGCTGATCTTCTCTGTTCTAGAGAGACTAATTTAAAGCATAGCTCAGCTGAATACTAGCCTGAAATGAACAACAAAGAGGACCTGGAAATCACTCTCATCATAATTGCAAGGAAGAATGAGGAAAGAAAGGAAGGTATACCTGATGCTTTTCATGGTAGTCACACAAAATAAAAACAAGAGAGTTAGAAACATGTGCTCTTGGGACTTAGGGCAGAGATATTTGAAACAAGGGAATGGGGGGGGGTTGTAGTCCACCAGTCTCATCTAGAACATGAATTCTCCTCAACAACTTGTTCCAAACCCACTTGTATTGATCTACGTAGCATCCACAGATTCATTGCACAGGAGAATTTTTTTTTTCTCTTCTTGCTGGGCTGGAAGTCAAGCCCAGGGCCTTGTACATGCTGGAAGCATCCCACTACTGAGCTACATCCCCTGCCCATGCAGGAGTTTCTTAAATCTTAGGTCTTGAGCTGCTCAGCTTTCGACCCATCCGAATAAGGATTGTGCTGGCTCGCTTCAGTATCAGAATCTGCTGTGGAATAGTTACCAAACATGGGCAGCCAGCCTCTGAGCAGGGAAAGGGGGGGTTAGGGGTTCGGTAGTTATATAACCACAGAGAAGCCTGCAAAAGCACAAAGCTCTGCCTTCCTTAAAAATAGTAAATCCTGAAGATGTCAAAGGAGCACATAAGTGCATCCCGGTTGCTGGTTAATAGCTGGACTGTAAGACTCCAGTTAACAACATAATGTGATAGGTTTATACGGCTGCTATTTTAAACAACTTTAAATCCTTGATGAGCTCAGAGAAATGTGAGTGCTGCAGTTTCAGAAATGGTGGAGTAAATGTGATTTTTCATTCACTGACAATGAGTCACGAATGCTGACCTACAGACTGTCCCCAAACACGATGCATTCCAATAGCTCATTTCTAAGTCTGTTGTTAGGAGCTGGGGACATAGTTTCCCACAGAAACAGTTTTAGATGCGGTGGTTTCATTCGCCAGATATGGCCAAAGGAGCCATGAGTAATTTTGTGAAGTGAACAGCATGCAGAACAACACTTTTCTGTAAGAAAATGGTTTTCAACTTCCCAGCGACAATTTCTGGAACCCACTTGTTTCCTAGACTTGAGAAACATTTTCCAGGAAGTGGGGGAGCATTCCCAACAGCTCCCTGTGTAGTTGTCCGTGATAGCGCTGATCTCATCAGCAATCACCTTCTAAGCAGCTGCCTCAGGACCACGAAGGCCTTCTATGCAGACAACATAGGACGGGCTCTGGAAACCTAATGGACACCAGACATCCCAACAGGAACATGCAGCACCAATTTAAGCTTGACTACCGCCAGATGACAGCCCCAGGCAGGTCACTGTGAGCGGGCACTACCGTCGAGGGCCCCTCAGAAGGGACTGGACCGGAGCAGACTGTACAGGGTGAGTTTCAGCAGGAGGGCTGCCGGCACAGGGCACAGAGAACAACACTGGGAAACACTAATAACTTCCTAGGAAGAGAAGGAGCGAACTGTTCAACACTGCAGAGGATGGGGAAGCCGGGGTCAGAAGATGCAAGTATCCCTAGAATTCCTGCATTATAACTTAGCTTTCAAACAAATAATTAGTGTCAAAAGAAAAAAAAATCCCTCCCCCTCCCCGTTGGTAATTTTCTTGTACAACCTTTTAGCTTTTTCTTGTCAGTCATCTAGTAACTACAGCCATGCAAACATTTGTCTTCCCTGTATTAAAAACATAGCACACGGCCTGTGGAAATCCTGAGCAATAATAACTTACTCTGTGTGCCTCTATTTTGCTATTTCAAGTTGTTACACTTGTTCAAAAGGAGTGCCTTCTACAGTTAATCCTGGTGAGGACATGGGGAAGGGGAACTCTCATTCACTTGGGTGGGATTGGAAACTGATGGAGTCAGTCTGGCAATCAGTGTGGAGAACTCTCCAAAAGCAGAAATTAAGTCTACCATATGACCCAACTATGCCATGCCTTGGCATACCCAAAGGGCTCAACATTAACTCCACGGATATGTACTCAGCCGTGGCCATTGCTGCTCCACTCACAGTAGCTAGAAAATGGAAACCACCTAAGTGTCTGTCAATGGGTAATGAAAACGACGCACACACACACCGCGAATTCTATTAAGCTGTAAGGAAAAATGAAACCGTGACAACTTCAGAGAAACCGATGGATCTAGTAAATATACCAGATTAGGAAACCCAGACCCAGACAAACATCCCATCTTTCCCATCTGAGACTTTTTCACCCCACACCCTCAGATGTGAGTATGCGACCTAGAGTAACCAAAGAGAGCAGGAAAGACCAGAGGAGCTGTGAGGGTGGCAGGCTTGGGAGGGGACACGCAGGACAGAGGTGATATGAAGAGGAAATCGGGGAACTGGGAGAGAGGGTGGATCAGGACAATACAGAGGAAGAGGGAGTGAAGAAGAATAAAAAAATATTAGGAGTGTTTGAAACACCATTAGGGAATCATTTTATATTTGCCTAAAGTTATATATGATATATACAAGTGTATGAATGTGTGTGTATGTGTGTGTGTGCGTGTGTGTGAACATACACAATTTTTAAAAACAGGACATAAATTTGAGAGGGAGGAGAGGGGACACCAAAGAGTGAATAAAGGGGGAAATGATAGACATTATACATATGAAATTTAAAATTAAATGAAATAAAAATAAAGGTTACAGTTTTTCTAAGAAAGTATCAAGTATTGGGGCCAGAACAGGCAGTAACTTCCGAAGGTGGACTCTCAGGTTAATGCTACATCTTGAGATCCAGACCCTTGAAAACGGTCCAGCTTTGTGAGTTTTGCTCACTCAACATCGCTGTAACAGGTTCTCCCTGGTTTTCTTCATACTTTAAACTTTTAAAAACATTTATTACATACATATATGGGTACATACATGCCACAGTATACACGTGGAGGTCAGAGGACAACTTTCAGGAGTCGGTTCTCTCCTTCCACCATGTGGGTCCTACGGCGCCAACTCAGGTCACCCGGCTTGGCGGTAGGTGCCACCTCTGCAGCTCCCTTGACACTTCACGCTACTTTCGTATCTGCTCATCTCCCTTCGTGTCATCATCTAATGAAATGTTTAACAAAGATGAGCCGTTAAATGAATGTCAAGCATGTTGAATAATGGAGAAAAGCATCGAATGCATGTGCATAACATGTCCAAGGCATGTCCTGAATAACTGCACTGATCATTAGGGTAACAGTCCAAGGCGTGTCCTAAATAACTGCACTGATTATTAGGGTAGCATGTCCAAGGCGTGTCCTGAATAACTTCGCTGACCATTAGGGTAACAGGACATAGGGAAGGGATGGCATTTTTCCTATCTGGAAAATACAGTTTAATGAAGCACTGTGGAGATGTGTCAGGAAAAACCAGGCAACACGGGAGTCAGACACCAGGAAGAGGAGCAGCAGCGTTCCCGGCCCCCAGAGGGTTGTCATCAGCGACAGTGGAGTTTGGCCTAAGCAGGAAAGTGGACTGAAGATGATGCCGGTAAGGAGAGCAGGGAGGGCCCAAGTTAAAGCAGCAACAAAAATCTTAACAGAGAAAATCAAGGGAAGTGTGGTTGAGCAAGGCAAAGATCTAAGCAGCAAACATTTGACATAGCTGTATGGACTGAGGGAAAAGCTGCCTGAAAAATAACAGCTGCCTGGAACCAGGCCAACTAAAATTTACAATTAAAGCACTGATAAGCAATGGTGAGAGGCATTTGAGGCTGGAGACTATCACATAATTCCTTCATGTCAAATACTGGGGAAGTGTTCTGGCCCACGGAGATGAAAGGGGTGAAAATAAGCATGCCCTCGAGGAGCTTCTGCTGAATAATGAAAAAGTCATCTTTCTCTGTAGGTTATATTTAGTTCCAACGTTCCAGCCTTATTCCTAAAATGACCTTAAAACACAGTTAACACTGCAGGGTACTGTAGCTGTCACTGCTGATGTCTGTCTGCCAGAAAAACTGAAGCACCTCTCTGGGTCATGGTTGAGCAAGAAAACTGTGCTATCTAGATACTGCACGCCCTGATGTCATATTATGTGATGTGCTATGTAGATACCGCACTCTCTGAAGTCACACTACATGATGTGCTATGTAGATACCGCACTCTCTGAAGTCACACTATGTGATGTGCTATGTAGATACCGCACTCTCTGAAGTCACACTACGTGATGTGCTATGTAGATACCGCACTCTCTGAAGTCACACTACGTGATGTGCTATGTAGATACCGCACTCTCTGAAGTCACACTACGTGACGTGCTGACACAGTTCCACAAAGGAGGCTACTTCTCTGGATCCATTAAGGAAACACTGCTATAAAATGTGTTTTTCTTTCTTTCTTTCTTTTTTTAGGTCTGTTAAAAAGAAACAAATGAACATGGGCCATTTCAATCCATGTAGATGAATTTATTGGAGTATTTAAAAGGCAAATGTTTGTTCCAGTCCACCTAAGAATTAAAGCAAACAGCTTTAATGGCAACTCACCGAGCAACAGGCAAACAGGCAGATGTGGTTCTTGAGTTCACCCAGCACTGTAAACAAACCCAGGCAGAAGGCAGGCTACCTGAACATGCTAACAAACACACCTACACTGGAAAACATAAAACTGTTCAAATTAAATGGCTTACAAGTTCCTGTAGTTACTTTTCAAACTGTTGTGAGAAACACGATGCTTTCCAAGTCCAGGCCTGCAAAATAGCTCAGCCTCTCTACATCAGATGTGGTCTCCACGGGAAAAGGCATGTCTTAGAGGGCTTTCAGAAAGGACTTGGGCTTTGACTGGAGCGTCAATCTTCAGTCTAACAACCAAGGAACGTTATGAATGTAATTCTCCACTATTGAAACCTAACTAAAGTACAATATTGTTCACAAGTCTGTTTTGATAAAAGATTGCCAGTTAATTTTAAACAATATTTTATACACAAAAATTGCTTACAGATAAATGACTTGGAGATGATTTTCTGTGGAGATGCTCAAGGACTCAAGGTCACAGCCTTTCTACTTCTTTTCTGTAAAGTTCAGCTCTGCCTCGTCTCTCTCATGCTCTTTTGAGAAGATTAATTCTTCATAAAAAGGAACTTTTTTTGGTCAAGAAATTCATCCTCAGAACTCCCACAAATGTGCCAAGAGATATGTTTAGAAATGTTCTTTCAGTGTAGTCTGAGATAACATGAAATCCAAATGTCCACCCATCTTGACTCAACAATCACAGTCCACATCTTCATAAAAACACTAGCGAGCAAGCAAATAAGTAAATGAAACTGTGGGCTCACATTTGAAGACGCCTAGCGTGTTTCAATGGAAAGCAAACAGGATTAGCAATACACACTAACTTTTGTTTTTGTTGTTTTAGAATTACAGTTGAGTATTTCAGGAACAAAATGTTCCTAATAGTGCATAAGCTGTCTGGGAACACATGAAATGATAAAATGACCAAATATCTTTTAGGAAGTGAGTATAAAATGGGTATTAAACTTATAAAAGATATGTAATAAGAACATTGTAAATATACGCAACATCATATTAAGAAAACAACTTTCTATAACCAAGAAGACTTTGTGCCAGGGAAGTATGGATGGTTGCACAGTAAGAAAACATATTAATATCATTTTACCTCAGTGGATTAAGAAGATCATCATATTTTCCAGACAGAGATGCAGAAAAAAAAATCCTTTGACAAATTCAATAGCCATTTTGTCTATAAATACTGAAAACATAAATAAACAAAAACATTTGAGAAATGTTTTTCTATGGTTATAGGACATGAAGACATCAAGTTGATACTGACCAGGAAGCTTCTTCCTGCTACTACCTAGCATTCATAGTACTGGCTAGAAGGTGCTACGCAGGTTGCTTAGGAAAACAAGCCATTAACAGTATTACCCAGCTGTTAACCTGGGAGGTCACTACTCTGGCAGGATATGCCCATAGGTGCACTAATGGTACAGACGTCATGGGAGTAACCAACTTTCTGTTTGAATGTAAGACCCATTCCACAGGAAGAAATGCATGCCTGGTGCTATAAAACTGGCCAAGAAACGCTCATTGCATTTTGCTCAATGGACATAGCATCAAACTGTCATCTGAATTCAAACCTGAAGACCAGACGCAAAACAGCCACACTAGTCAGGCATACAGGCCAGGCGGTGGTGCACACACCTTTAATCCCAGCAGCCACACTACTTAGGTATAGAGGCTGGGTGGCGGTGGTGCACGCCTTTAATCCCAGCACTAGAGAGGAATATAAGGTGGGATGAGACAGGAACTTGCTCTCTTTCAGTCTGAAGATTTCATAGAGGTAAGAGCTCTCTAGTGACTTGGCTGCTTTGCTTTTCTAATCTGTTGAACCCCAACATCTGTCTCTGTTTTTTTTATTATTATTATTCGTGCTGTATATGGCACCCAATGTTTGGAGTACAAATTAATGAAAAACCATTTTGCCTAAGGTTTTATAGCCACCAGCATAGGTCAGAGCTACAAGTGGCTGGAGTCACTACCCTACCAGCTAGATTTTTCTTTTTTCTTTCATGGAGGGCTCTCCCTGAGCCCTGTTTTCAGGCTGCTGTCAAACAAGGTAGATGCCTTGAAATCCAGTCGGGCTTCCGCTTTTCCACGCAGAACCAATCAGCCTCACATCTTCATCAAAATTGTCCCACATTAAAAAATGGGGGAAAACCATGACAATGGAGGGATTTGGGTATCTGTATGATAATATGCTAGACAGTTTGAAAATGGAACAATTAAATGAGAGGATATCTAATTTAGATGGGATTTATGTAATGTCAATTGTTAGCATTATCAGTTTTATCACTTTTGTTTTATCACTAAAAGATTTGGTTAAACTGAGTGATAAGATATAGGCCTTAGAAAAACCCAATAAAACGGATGACAGAGATATTCAAATTAAGACAAAGGAATTTAAGGGAGAACCAATTTCAATGTTGAATTATAAGAATAGAGAGGAACAGCCTAAGGTTTCAGACAACCAACCTTAATATATCCAGTAAACTTACAGGGATTGGTAGGAGACATTTTCCATCTATGGCCAACTAACTACTGGAATAAAACCCGATGACTTAATTAATTTAAACAAAACCTTAGATGATGACAAAAAGTTAAATAGTCCCAGGGAATTATCAGCTGAAGCTCAGAGAGAATTGGCTTTGATTGAAGAGAAATTAAAGAAGGTACATGTGGATCATGCAGATCTGAATCTTAACTGCATTCTGGTCATATCACCCTCCAAACATTCCCCTACAGAAATTTTAATGCAGAGGAAAGATACTGTCTTAGAATAGATCTTGTTGCCACATAAACCGAATAAAAAATTTTGAAATTTATGTGAGAAAGATCTCTAAGTTAATTCTAAAAGGAAACTTGAGACTTCATCAATTAACAGAAATAGACCCAGCAGCAATTATAGCACCTTTCCATAATGATGAAATTGACAAATTATGGGCAGAAAGTGAATGCTGGCAAATATCTTGCAGTAATTTTTTGGGAGAGATTAACAACAACTATCCCAAAAGCAAGAGAATTCAACTTATAAAGAGAACTAACTGGATTCTTCCTTACACTGTATGGGACACACCAATAACTAGAGCTCCTATATTCTATAGTGATGCAAATAAAACAGGAAACGCAGGTTACAAATCAGAAAAGTTAAGTGGATCAAAGCCCTTATGATTCTGTACAAAAGTCAGAATAATATGTTATTCCTATGGTACTAAGGGATTTTAAAGAACCTCTCAGCATAGTTACCCATTTGTAATATACCAAAAGAGTTGTTTTGTATACTGAACTGCTGAATTTATACCAGATGATACCGAATTGACTTTATTATTTATTCAGTTACAAGATACAATCAGGAATAGGATTTGTCCCATATATATAACACATATCTGATCCCATACGGGTCTGCCAGGACCTCTAGCACAAGGTAATGCAGAAATCAATCAGTTATTGATTGGAAATATGCTAAAGGCCTCAGCATTTATTTTTAAAAATCATGTCAACAGTAGAGGTTTAGAAAAGGACTTTTCCATCATGTGGAAACAAGCCAACAAAATTATAAGGAAATGTCCTACTTGTTCTTTATACGACAAAACTCTACTACCTGCAGGAAGTAACCCAAAGGGTACTCAAAGGAATAAAATCTGGCAGATGGATGTGTTCCATTTTGTAAAATTTGAAAAACTAAAATACCTACACTACAGCATTGATACCTATTTAGGTTTTCAATGGGCAAATGCTTTGTGTTCAGAAAAGGCTGATTTCGTAATCACACATTTGCTAGAAGTGATGGTCATCATGGGTATACCTGTACAAATAAAGGCAGACAATGCTCCAGCATATGTCTCTAAGAAAATGAAACAGGTTTTTTTTGCTTATTATAATATAAAGCATATTACAGGTATACTACATTATCCTACAGGGTAGGCAGTTATAGAAAGATCAAATCAAACTCTAAAGGATATGTTAAATAAACAGAAAGGGATAATAAAGACCCCCAGAAATAGATTGCATAATACTTTATTAACTTAGAATTTTCTAAATGCTAATAAAAAAGAAACAACAGCTGCTGAGAGACATTTGATAGTAAAAAAAAAAAAAAAAACAAAAAAACTATGGAATTAAATCAGTCAATATACTTTAAAGATGTACTGACCTCAGAATGGAAACCAGGACATGTGTTACGTTGGGGAAGTGGTTTGCTTTTGTTTCCACAAGAGATGAAAAGCTATGGATACCATCAAAACCAATACAGATTGGATTTGAACAAGAGACACCTCTTAATTAGAAGAGATGGTAGTTCTCCAAACAGCATGGCTGTTTAATCTAAACTAACCTATAAAACTAACAAATAATCATCTGATCAGATATAACTTGCAAAAGAGAATCTGCCCAAAATTAAGGTTCGGGAAGGGTTTTGTTTCTGTCTTTTCAGGAGAGTAAAGGTATCCAGCTAAGTAATCTGAAGATCACTGAACAAATGAAGAAAAAGGACAAATCATCCAGAAAAAAAATGCCAAGAAAAAGAGTAAATTGGCCAGTTGGTATATCACATTTCCAACAGGATGAAATTTCATAAATCTTCTCAAATTTTTGTTTCTGCTGTTCTCTACAGACATATAATACAAATAGTATTTTTGTAGTCCCAATCCAACTAAAGAGTAATGCTGGTGTTGAAGTTGGAGTGTGGCTCTCTCCTTCTTAAATCCAAGCAAACTTATTAAAGTGAAATCCAAAATCTGTTTCATGTCAGAAGAGCCATCTGATATGGGACAGAAGAAAAACAAATATTTAAGGACTATTTTTATTGCTACTAATGTCATGGTCCTTTTAAAAATACTGACTCTTTAACAGCTTTTTTTAAGGTATAGGATTTATAATATATATATATATATATATACACACACACATATAAAATATATTAAACTTTCTTTCATGATATTAACAGTCATATAGAGTACTAACTAATTCTAGAAAAGGCTTTATCTACCTTCCTGTACGTGATTTCAGGTTTCAGTCTCTATCAGTTTTCTGCAGTGAACCATGAGCATGCCTACCAGTGACCTTTGAAGTCTCCAAAAGAGGGATGGGCCCCACAATAACGATTCCTCCAGGACTCTGAGGATACCACTAGGCTGACAAACACCCCCTAAAGATCGGCTTTGGACTACAAACTGCTCAGGACAATTCTGAGGTGGCTGAGATGGTTCAGCCTAGCAGACTGCTCTTGCCAGGACTCGAGATGAGCCCTGCACTTTCCTATTACACAGAGACTGGACAACAAATGACACAGCTACCTCTTCCAGGCCTTGACAATTAACCCAAATTTTTCTTTCCAGGATCCCCTAAAGATATGTTGCCCCACCAGACAGCAGAAAGTAAATTTAAGACTATAATGCCCACATTCCCAAGAGGTGGGATAAGTGGGTTTTGGTCATTCAATGGGTTATGGATATGTGTCACTGTTTAGGGGGTTGGTTTCCTGTTGGTTATAGTTAGGAGGAAAGTTGAACACAGGAGATTATATTCAGAGTTCTTTTTAAAAAAAAAAAAGAAGAAAAAGGGAGATTTAGATATGATAGGATAAAAGGTAATTATTGAATCTACTTTTTAAAAGCAACTATTATTTTCAAATGTTTCACATTGGATCGGCCTTTTGTATATTGTATACGAATTTTGTATACTGATACAAATTTGTTAGAATATACTGTACATACATTTCTACTCTTGTTCAAGGTATTATACAAATTTTGTATACTGATACAAATTTGTTAGAACATACTGTACATACATTTCTACTCTTGTTCAAGGTATTATACAACCCATTTAACAATGTAATGAAAAATCTCTAGTCCTTGAAAATTATTACTAACTGTTTAGGATAATAAGGGAATGCAGGTTAGTAATCACCTATCATAATTGAACTTGTAGTTACATTAGGTATGTTTTCAAGGTCAAACAAAGATATAATTTAGATAGGTCATCTTCAAACACTTCAGATATCTACAGAATATGGCATTTTAAGATGTTTCAATAACATAATTTCTTTTTTTATGACATTGAGACATGTCTGCTCCTGGTAGTACCAATCTACTTTAGAGAAGATAATGGGCATAGAAGAAACGCCACATGGAGTTTACTTTCTTTATGGCAAAAGTAAGCTGCTGGGCAAGAAAATGCCCTTGCCTTAACCACTGACAGTATGCTATCCTAGTTGGACAAGCAGGACACACAAAAAAAGTGACTGCCAAACCTTGTCATGATAAGGGACAGCCCTTTAGAATATCCTGCTTCACAGAAAAGTCTGTCAGATATGCTAGGTAGGCCTGTGAGTCAAACATGGATGCCCCCGAGTTGCAGGGGAACTTTGAGTGACTGTCCAGGCAGCCAACTGTTTCTGTCATTTCTCACAGTTTTGGAAGTTGCTTGCTTGCATGTCCTACTTACTCAGGTAATGCTATTTCCTTCTCGGGTCTTTGAGGGAATTGAAGATTAGAAAGTTATAGTTGTAGATTTTCTTGTTTACCAGATGCAGGAAGTAAATTAGGTGAAAGAATTTTGGACTCACCAAGATAGAATAGATATGGAGTATTTTCTCAGAATATGTCAAATGAAAATGGACTAGATATTGTTGATGTATTTATTGCTTGTATATATTACATATAATTATTGTACTTATTGTATATAGTTTTTCTTATAGATTTTTTATTCTAGACAAAAAGGGGGAAATGTAGTAATATTTCATTTGTATTTTAATAAATAAAGCTTGCCTGGAGACCAGAACACAAAATAACCACACTAGTCAGCCATACAGGCTAGGCAGTAGTGGCACACATCTTTAATCCCATCACAGTAGTTAGCCATAGAGGCCGGGTGGTAGTGGTATAGGCCTTTATCCTAGCATTAGAGAGGAATATAAGGCGGGATGAGACAGAAATTTACTCTCTTGCAGTCTGAAGATTTCATAGAGGTAATAGCTCTGTGGTGGCTTGGTTGCTTTGCTTTTCTGGTCTTCAAGTTGAACCTCAACATCTGTCTCTGGGTTTTTATTATGCGTGCTACACATAACTCTATATGGAGCAAGAGGCTTCCCCTTGGAGATGGGCATGGTGGAGCACACCTTTAATCCCAGGACTGGGAGGTGGGGGCCAGCAGCTCTCCATGAGCTGAAGGCCAGCCTGGTCTGCAGAGTGAGAGCCCAGACAGCCAGAGCTGTGCAGTGACTCTATCTCAAAACAAACAAAAAGGGAGGCCTCACCAGACGCCAGGAAGATGCTGGCCCTGTGCTTCTTCTCAACCTCTAGCTCCATGAGCTTAAATAAAACTCTCTGCTTTATAAATTCCCAGAGGGCACTAGGTTACAGACTGGCACAGCATAAATTTACATACAGGGCCTTGGGTGGAGCTCAGTGCCAGAGCCCTTGCCCAGCCCCTAGGTTCAATCCTTACCACTATTAGATTAATATGCAAAAGCAATCACCTTTATGTACATAAATAATGCCAGCTAAAAGATAAAATGCAAGAGAAAACTCCCTGTAGAGTGAAACAAAAAAATTAAGACACCCCAAATACCGCTGTGTGATATTTTGTTTGTGTTCTGAAAAATGAAGCTTCCTAGAGATCAGAGGGCAGGGCTAGCCACTCGCTAACCAGAGGCTGGGTGTTGGTGGCAGGCATCTTTAATCCAGCACTTGGGAGGTGGAGACGGGAGTGATGAGGTGGGGGTAGACAGGTTCTCAGCCCTTCACTCACTCTCCACTAGCCTCCTGAAGGTCCAAATCCAGAAAGAGTCCCCTGCTTTCATAACAGCACCTCAGGCATTATGGAAAAAGGCACCATCTTTGGACATACATACACTTTTTCTAAACAAGGAAGCAAAGATAGTGAGTCAGGCCTGAAAACTCTTAAGAATGTGTAGTCAGGGATTTCTTATCTTTTTTTTTTTTCCTTTTCCTTTGGAGCCCAGGCTAGTCTTGAACTCATGGCAACCCTTCTGCCTCAGTATCCCAAGTGCTGTGACTAAAAGTATGAGGGACCATGCAAAGCTCTGTGCTTCTATTTCATCCATCCAATTCTTCATCCGGTGAGATGGTCTCAAGAACAAACAAAGATAGACCAGTTCGCACTGCCCACAGCCAGGAAGAGATTAAGCAGGCCCAGAGCAACTCCTGAAAATACAAAGGCCTGATTCTCTAGCAAATGGCCTGGATGCCACTTGGGTCATGCCAGGCATATGGAGCACTTGACTCAAGTTACTTGAAAGAATGCCAACGCTGGACAGTGTGAAGATATTGAGGCAAGGGTGGTGTCGTGGGCCTTACCATACTGCTTTTGTCTTTAAGTCTGCAGTGTCCGCAAATACTCCAGATGGCTAAACTGAGCCTTTCCCTTTCTATAGCTGGGCTGGGGGCAGGCACTCACATGACTATGCATGCTATATTAAGGAACATATATATTTCATCTTCTGAAAGGACATAAATCACGACATTGGGCCATGTTCTTTCCAGTAGAAAGGTACCAAACATTAGGACAAAGTAGTCTTCGTGTCTGAGGAATTGCAATGCAATTCTAAACCGAAGGAACATTTTTCTGTTTGCAGTTTGCAAAGCTGGCACAAGCAGACTGGATGCCAGTCACATCCATTTCCTCCAAATTCTGAGGTACAGTGAAACAGCCCTTTTGTTTTAAAGGTTATTTCTGTGTGTGTGTCTGTCTGTCTTTACAACAGGGCATTTAATATTTGAATGAAATTTAAAAACTCCATCATCCATGGCTTAGCACACACCTTGATAGGGGTGGGACTCTGCATGAACTGCCCTGCCTTAATGAGCACAACGTGGAATACGGTTACCAAAAAGAGACAAAGAAATCCTTATTTTATACTTTATTTAAAATTGTAAAATGATAAACAGTTAACAGATAGATGGAAATTCGGTACCATTAGTCAGATAATGTTTAAGACTTGATGATTTAAGAGCCTGCAAATTCTTTATCATGCAACATTTTAGTCTATGTAGTCAAAGTCTTCTGGAATTCCAAAGTTTTTGTCAATTTTATTTTCTTCAAACCCAAATTTTCTTTTGGCCCAGGATTTTATTGCAAATATGTTATCTATAAAAAAAATTAAAAAGTCTTTGAGAATTAAAAACACAATCATCAAACATCATAACCTAATTATCTGTATTGGTACTATGCTTCCATTACTCTCTGATATAGTCAAACAAGAAGTCATTTGCTACTTAAGAATGCCAAAGGGGACAATACAGACAGCGAAGCTTCCTTGAGTCTCCCGCGCTTCCACCAGGGCTCAGGCTCCACTGCCTCAGCAATTTCAGCTGTTCTTGCTCCCAAAGGGAACACTTTCTCTTCAGACCTCTGTCCTTCTCGGAGTAATGGCTTCCAGACAAGCAGGCCAGCCCGAGGGACTGGGCAAGAGGACAGGAAAAGGTTTTCCTCTTAAACACAGAAGCAGATGTGTCTTCGTATCCCTACAGGGAATTTGTATTCTCCCATTGAAAGGAATGCTGCACCTACTTAAAGAAATTTATCCTACAGGGAGAACCCCACATTGTACACAAAGATCTCCAGACAAGGATCTTCATTCCAGTGCAGTAACAACAGGGAGGTCAATGCCTACGCCTCAAGCATCACTGCTGGGCAGCAAGAGCAGACGGTACCCATGTATTACTGCCCCTGGGGTAAGCAGACGGTCCCCCAACCCCTCAATTCTACAGTTCTTATCTATTATATGATTTATAATTAAAATGCTTTCCACGAACACAAGAACAATGGCATAAGTTTTCAAGTCTGCCAGAGTACACAGAGTACATTTTTACTAGTAGTAAAAATGAATGAAAGATTGAAACAAGTTCTTCCTGAGTGCCAAGGCTACATCATGTCCTTACTCCTTCCAGTGACCAGCCACATCACCTTAAATGTTCTGGAGACAGAACTTTTAAAAGGATGACGGAGCTAAAATGAGGCCATTAAGGTGGAGCCTAACCAAATGTGATGGGTTTCTTTATGACTTAGATACAGTGAGAGAGATCAGCAGCTGGCAGAGGAAAGACGACAGAACAGCCACGTGCAGACAGTGTTCTCAGACGACAGGGCAGCCACATGCAGGCAGACAGTGGTCTCAGATGACAGGGTGGCCACGTGCAAGGCAGACAGTGGTCTTAGACAACAGGACAGCCACGTGCAAGGCAGACAGTGGGCTCAGACGACAGGACAGCCACGTGCAAGGCAGACAATGGTCTCAGACGACAGGACAGCCACGCACAAGGCAGACAGTGGGCTCAGACGACAGGACAGCCACGTGCAAGGCAGACAGTGGTCTCAGACGACAGGACAGCCACGTGCAAGGCAGACAGTGGTCTCAGACGACAGGACAGCCACGTGCAAGGCAGACAATGGTCTCAGACTACAGGACAGCCACGCACAAGGCAGACAGTGGGCTCAGACGACAGGGCAGCCACATGCAGGCAGACAGTGGTCTCAGATGACAGGGTGGCCACGTGCAAGGCAGACAGTGGTCTTAGACAACAGGACAGCCACGTGCAAGGCAGACAGTGGGCTCAGACGACAGGACAGCCACGCGCAAGCAGACGACAGGACAGCTATGTGCAAGGCAGACAGTGGTCTCAGACGACTGGGCGGCCATGCGCAAGACAGTGGTCTCGGGACAGGACCTAGGCCTTCAGATGACTGAGAACAGTCATATCTGTCGTCTAAACTACTCTTAGTATATATTCTGCCATCCATCCAGCAAACCAATGCATGGGATTACGGCTTTCATTAATAGACTATCTTTGTGGAAGTATAATTCTAAGTATTAAATAAACATAAATTTTAGAATTCTGTTTTCTTTCTAGAGTTAAGTACTACTAGCTGGACCCCAGTTGGGTAGAAGAGCATTGGCTGGATAGGCTTTGGGTCTAGTTAATATATATATAATATATATTATATATGTTATATACACACACACATATATAAAGTCTTTTTAGAAAAAGAATCAACAGTGCTAACAAACTGTCACTGTTTTGCTATAAATGTGTTATAGAATGCCAACAGATATTTAAATGAATTTATTCTTCATAACAATCTAAAATGAATCTCAGCTTTTCATAACGTGAGAATACTAGCAACCAGCATGAGGTCGTCCAGGAGTTATGTTAATTATATCAGAGAGTGCAGTCAGGAAAGCCTGGCCAGAGTGTGAGACAGGAGACAGCACTCGTGCATGCGGGAAGACTTCCAGGAAACAAGAACACACACAGCAGAGGTGGCTGTGGGAAGACACTGTGACCTGGGTTGGAAAAAGAAAGCGGCACAAAGGAAGCTTTCAATGGCTCTGAAGAAAGGAGCTTCTAGGTCTCATTAAGGACAAGAAAACATCCAAAGACTTAAAACAAAAGAACCAACAAAAGCCACCCTGCGGTGTGTAAGGGTTAATTCAAAGACGCTGGCCAAGCCTTCCGCAGCCACTGGATGTCCGCCTTATTAAGTTGGTGCCATATATAATCCTGACAATGCATTCCCTATCAAATAATTCTCCTATTATACATAATTTTATAAGTGGACAGAGACTATTCTTTTAAAGGAAACAACTTTAAGACTTGTTTGTAAGTCTTAATTCCTGTTAGTTAATATGGTTTTATACTCAATATCAACGTAAGATTTTGCAGTGAAGTCTTCTACCTCACGCACTAAGATGCCTTTGATTCCTAGCACAGAAAACTAAGTCACTAAGTCTCTACTACCTGGATTTATTAAGATGTGATTTGTTAATAAGATGTGAAGTTATCACAAGACATAAATAAGACACAGTTCATCTATATTTAAGACACAGTTCATCTATATTTAAAACTCTTTTTTTTCTTTTTATTTATTTTTTGTTGACAGGGTTTCTTTCAAGACAGGATTTTTCTGTGTATCCCTGGCTATCCTGGAACTTGCTTTGTAGACCAAGCTGGCCTCAAACTCAGAGATCCTCCTGCCTCTGCCTCCTGAGTGCTGGGACTAAAGGCGTGTGCTACCACCACCCGGCTGCAATCTCTCATTCTATAAACTAAAATGTTGAGCTATTAAACAATAGATTTTTTTTTACAATATTACATATTTTGGTTTCTGGTTTTGTTTTTATGGGATTTCTGTGTGGGCAAATTTGCCTCTGTGTTTGAACATTTTCCTTTGGCTCTTCTTTTGTTCATCTGTTTTGTCCCATTCTGGTTTGTTTTTAGTTTCTAGATCCCTCTAGTCTCCTAATGAGAGAGAGAAAGTAAGGGTGCGGATTAGGTGGGTGGGGAAGGAGTTCTTATAGTTCTTATAGGAGCATAATCAGATTATATTGTATTTTTTAAAAATCTATTTTCAGCCAGGTGGTGGTGGTGCATACCTTTAATCCAAGCACTCAGGAGGCAGAGGAAGGGGGGATCTTTGTGTGTTCGAGGCCAGCCTGGTGTACAGAGTGAGTTCCAGGACTGACAGGGCTGCACAGAGAAACTTTGTTTTGAAAAACAAAATAAAGCAAAATGTATTTACTATTTTTATGTGTATGTGCATGTGCCTGCAGGAATTTATTTATGCCACATGCATGCAGGAGCCTTTGGAGGCCAGGAACGTGTGTTGGATACTTTGGAACTGGCATTACACGGGTTATGAGCCTTCATGTAGGTGCTGGGAACTAAACATTGGTCCTCTACAAGAACACCTCTCTAGTCTGGAGAGTCATAGTTCTAGAAATAATTCAAGGACATTGCTGGGTAAAATTAAATCTGACTTTAATTGATACCTGATATTTTTTGTATAAATAACACTGATCTTTTCTATTGTTTTGAAATCAGGGAGGTGTTCTGAGATGTAACTCTATCTTTTATCTTCATCTTTTTCTAACAATGTTTATGTGAAAAGAGTTAGCTGGAGCCTTAAGTGGAAATATTTTAAAGTCTCATTAGCCAGGCTGGTGTGGGAGGGGTTGCATGAGGTAAAATGACCTTGATCTTCTGACCCTCCTGCCTCTACCTCCGCGTGCTGAGGTTGGAGTATCCTTTACCAACCCCACTTTGTACATGCCAAGCAGCCAACTGAGCTCCATCCTGGGCCTGGGAAATAGTTCTGAACAGTTACTTCTGTTACCATAAGAACATCCCTTTCACAGGCTTTTCAAATTCTCAGGATTTTTTTGTTTGCTTTTTGTTTTTATTGTTTGTTTTTTTGGTTTCTTTTGGGGGGTAGCTAACCACAAAGAGAGAAAAATGTTCTTACAGAAGTTTTCTAATGACAATTTTGTGAGTTCATGATTAATTGGGAAACAATTTAAAAAGCCAGAATTTACAGTGCTTTGGGGAACCAGAGAAAGGAGATGGATGTCTAAACACCATGCTGAAGAGCTTACAGACTCTTACTTAGGGCCCTCCAAATGTGAGGCAGGATTATTCACGGAAAGCAGATGAGGAACAAGTTCAGAGAAGTTCAAAGGGTCACAGAGCAAACGAGGAGCTCAGAGTGACTTCCTTCTGCCACAGCACATTCTGCTGCTCCGACTGTTTGAAGGGTCATGTCCCTGCAAACCACTGGAGGCCAATCATGACCTTTTATTTATGTTGTGTTGGGGGAGGCTGAGCACGCGTGTGCCATGGTGCACACACAGAGATCAGAGTCAGTTCTCACCTTCCACCCTGTGCATCTAATTTAAGTCCTCAGTTTGGTGGACCCGACCCTCTCAACTCCTGCCCATCTCTGTGCCCACCCATCTTAGCCCCGCCCATCCTGTCTTCAATCTACAAGGACACTTGCTTTATTTTCACACTCAGAATTCTGTTTCTCAGACCTATGTAATATACATTTTTATCATTATTGTTTTTATGTGACCTAGGTTAGTCTTAAACTCATCACCTAGGTAAGACTGGCCTTGAACTCTGATTTTCCCGACAACCCCGCCCCCCCCCCAGTGCTGGGATTGCAGACGTGCGTCACCACGTCTCATAATGTAAACCTCACTCACTTCTACATCACTGACACATGACTGCTCTTCTGTTTTCTTTACTAAGGCAGAATTGTTTATTTATTGTAATAAACAATAGTTTTATAGGAGCCCAAGGAGAATTTCATTAATATTTTCTGTTTATTAGGGGAAAACGAGGTTTGAATCTTCTGTGAAAAGCAGGCCAGGCCTGGCAGCAGGAAGCCTGGCACACACGCCTCTCTCCCAGAGGCTGACCTGAGACTCAGAAGTCCCCATATGTTCTCTCCCTCTCTGCTTCCCCTGCACGTACATTCCTGCCATGGGAGCCCAATGATAATGACTAACACATGGGAGGAATTAGACTCTGACCAGGCAGAGAAACTCAACCACCACCATCTTATCATTAAACACTGGAAAACATCAGTGTCTCTTTCTGGCAGGTTTAGTATTATTGATCATACTTGTCTATAAATCACACAATCATTACTAACTTTCTCCTAAACTTTAGGACACACATAATGCATTTGTGGGAGAGCAGGCCTGACACAGGATGGGCCCTCACGATGTAGCGCAGCTGACCGTACTCATGGTCTTCTGGCCTCAGTCTCCCGGATGTGAAGCCGCCACACCTGGTGCCAGTGCTCACTATCCCACTGTTCAGAGTAGCTTCGGTGTAGATGAGGAAAGGAAAGAGGCTCACAGAGAAGAACCATACAGCAGACCTACTTCCTGCTGCAACACGTGTGGCCTGGCTTCCACTGAGGAACAACATTCACATGTAGCTTGGAGTTTCCCACAGAGATAAGGTAAGAATACACCACACTGTGAGCAGCAAAGAACCCTCAAAACACCTTAGCTATTCTTGTTCTCCAGAGGACAGACCTTCAGGAGTCTGTGAAACCCCAAAGGGATTATAAAGTCAGATACATGACTGCAGGCTCAGATACTTATCAATGGGAGGGTACTCTCCCGGCATGTGAGAAGCCTTGTGCTCAATCCCCAGCACCACGGAAAAGCAAAACTACATGGACTTCAACCACACCCTTAGATATGTAAGATCAGAGATCAGGAACCGGGCTTAGGGAAAGCCGTTCCACAGTTAAACTTGGAGCTACTCCTGGATTCACAGAAACACTTTCGTAAGAGGATTCAGAACACGTGTAAAGGCGCTGAACTGCACACCACTGGGGAGCATTTGCTGCAGTCTAGCGCCGCTGCAGCACCTACCTGTCCATCGGTTGGCAGCTTCCTTGGCTACTTTATTTGCTTGACCTGGAAGAAGAAAAGATAAAATGACAAGTATATTTATACATATAAAACTAGCTCCAACCCTCTAGAAATATACACCAAAGTATTAAAAATTACAATATTATAAATTACCATGAGAAAGCTCAAGTAGTGTTATAACATTGTATCTTAAAAACGTGCTCCAATGCTCGAGAAAACTTTAGGTCTTTGCAATGATGTTAGGAAAGAACAGAGAGCCAGTGTGAGCACCTCCCTTTCTAAACGTCCATCTCCACGCACTTCTTCTTTAAAGCACAGGGCTATTTTACACCTTCGTTTATTTACTTATTGTGTGTGTGTGCGGCACAGCTCAGGTGTGGAGGCCACAGGGCGCCCGCAGCAGTCAGTCGTCCCCGCCCACCTGGCTGTCAGGCCTGGCAGCCAGCAGTTCTAACCTCTGGGATATCTTGCCATCCCCTAAAGTACATGTTTAAATGAGATGTTTCTTAATTTACTATATCAAAATGAGAAAACAATTTATTCGTAAGAGTTTTCCTCTCTATATTTTTTTATTTTGCTTTTTGTTTTTCGAGACAGGGTTTCTCTGTGTAGCTCTGGTTATCCTGGAACTTACTCTGTAGACCAGGCTGGACTTGAACTCACAGAGATCCACCTGTCTCTGCTTCCCAAGTGCTGGGATTAAAGGTGTGCACGACCACTGCCCACGTTACTCTAGATATTCTTAGGCTACGATAAATCTTGACTTTTAAAAATTTTAGAAATAAAGCTGGGCATGGTGGTTCACATCTTTAATCCAAGTACTTAGAAGGCAGAGGCACAAAGAGCTCTGTTAAGTTCAGGTCAGACTGGTCTACATAGTGCGTTCTAAGGTGGCCAGAGCTACACAGTGAGACTCTGTCTCAAACAAAACAAAACAAAAAACCCAAAATTTTAGAGGCAAGAAAGTAATCCCATAGGAGAAAATATTTTACTTGATATTTTAAATATATAATCTTATACAGGTGTATCGGGACATGGCTGGTCTTCGGCAGATGAGAGGCTGAAGCAGGAGGATCTCAAATTCGAGGCCAGCATGGACTACATAGTGAGAATTATCTCAAAACCAAACCAAAAATTTAAAATAATGACTATTCACTTTGCTACTAAATGTATCTGTACAAATATCTTTCAAGTCCTTGTAGGGAGAATGTTCATAGCAATGCCATGACCAACTAGGCAGAAATATCACTTATAATGATGACTTTTTCTGTTTGGTTTGCTTTTATTATTCAAGACAGGGTTCCTCTGTGTAGTCCTAGCTGTCCTGAAACTCACTTTGCAGACCAGGCTGGCCTCAAAGTCACAGAGATCTGCCTGCCTCTGCCTCCTGAGTGCTGGGATTAAAGGCATGTGCCACCAAAAATATTTAATTATTTTTATTATATGTGCATTGGTGTTCTGCTTGCATGTATGTCAGTGTGAAGGTGTCAGGTCCCCTGCAACTGGAGTGACAGACAGCTGTGAGCTGTCATGTGGGTGCTTGGAATTGAACCTGGGTCCTCTGGAAGAACAGCCAGTGCTCTTAACCACTGAGCCATATTTCCAGTCCTGATAGTATTTATTGTTTTATGAAAATGTAAGTTGTATATGACAGATTTTACCTATCAACTCAGTGGATTTCATTTTGTGGTTGTACATTCATCACCACTATCTTACTTCTACAATATTATCAACAATAGGAAATCATGTCCTCCAAACACAATCCCCACTCTCTAGCCCCTGACAGCCAGCATCTGCTTTCTACCTTACGGCTCTACCCTGCGGTGATACTTTATATGAAGGAAATGTGTTTTCTTGAGTGTGGCTCAGGGTTCATCATAAACCAATACCTACTATCTCATATAATAAACTACATTTCACAATTCGCTTACCCATTCATCTGCTGACAGACAATGGGCCATTTCCACGAATCCAAACAATAATTCCATTGAACATATTTTCAATTCTCTTGAGCGTGAGTCTAACAACAGAATTGATGACTCATGTTTGTGCTATTTTGAGAATAAACACCTGTTTATTCAAAGTATTGTTCAGTATTCAAATTAGAGTTTTCAGTATTCAAATAATTACTGTTGAATTATATATATATGTCTTTTTAACTCTTTAAGCTTTTATTTCGTGTATTTTTATCATTCTTGTATTAGTTGCATATGTTAGTTTTCTATTGCAAGCATAAACACCATGACCAAAGGCAACCTAAGGAGCAAAGTCTTTTGGTTTACAGTTCCAGAAGAACCGTCATGGTGAGGAGGGATAGCAGCAGGCACTGGAGGGGCATGCTGACCCTTCACCGTCATTATAAACCACACTTGTCCACACCAGGAAGAACTCCTCAGAGCCTATTCTCCTTGCTCTTAGATTAGCTGCTATGACCTCTTTCAATTACTGCTTCCAAGTCTTCCTCTAGCCTTTTACTTTCGACATATTTTAGTCTTTAATATGAGTCTCTTGTAGGTGGTATACAATTAGCTTACTTGTTTCCTTCAATTTTGGCCTTCCTAACCTTTTAATTGGAAAACAAGCCATTTTCACTTAGTATAATTATGATTTGATTTACATGACATTTTGTCATTTCCCATGTGTGGTGCTTTGAGTGAAAATTTCTCTCATAATCTCTCATATTCGAACACTTGGTGCCCAGCCAGTGGCACTGTTTGAGGAGGTGGTGGAGCCCTGCTAGAGGAAGCCCGACACTGGGAGAGGGCCGTGGGGTTATCCTCATCCCACTTCCAGTCCATGCTGATTTCCTGCTGTCATCAGGGATGCTCCCTGCATCCCCAGGCTGTTCTGGGTCCTGGCATCTCTCATCACCGCAGCAGAGAGGAGCTAAGGCAAGTGTCCCTGTCACCCTTCAACAGTCCCAAAATAATGCTTGGGTTAAGTGGAATTATTTAAAGTTTCTCTGTCTTTCTTCCTCCCTTCCTCAAATTTCTGTAGCAAGGAAAACTGAGAATGACACTCGGGGTTTTTGCATACCAGGAAAATACAAAAGAAATGTAACTCCTACCTCCCCGGCTGTTTCTTACACCATGTACCTTGAGGACAGTTTTGTTATCTTTTGGTGACTCTTCTGAGGACTGCCACTAATGTCTGAACTACAACGTTCTATTTCAGATAAATATAGAAAATTCAGATAAACATCAACCTAATTTTCATACAGTTTCCCCTGCTGTATAGACACACCATGTCCACCCTCCGAGCTATGCCAGTATTGCCACAGACTACTTTATATACTGTGAGGCCTGCAGACAGTGCTGCTTGCACAACTGTGTTCTAAATCAGAAAAGTAAATATGCAGAGATACGCATATCATCTGTTTGCTTAGATCACTGGTGATTTATTTCTTCATATTGACCAAATTAAGTTCTCAGGTCGGGTATAAGCTAGTAGTTGCTCACTTGAGGATCTCTTATTTTGCTTGCTATCTCTGAAGGAACTGTTTCTAGACAGAGAAACCCTGATTGACAGCTTTCCTTCAGTATTTTGAATATATTCTTTTTGTGCTCTTTGCCTCTATATTTTCTAAACAGAAACAGCAGTTAATTTTAGCGAAGATCCCCAATTGTGACGACTTGCTTCTTTCTTGCTGCTTCCAAAGTTGTCCTTAGTTAGGACAGTCTGACCATGATGTGGTAAAGGCCTGAGAATCTGGAGCTGCTTCCTGGTTGTTGGTTCTTCCTCAGACCAGGAAATTCCTGGCTCAAACCTCTGTTACTGAAGTTACTGCAGTTTTAGACTTCAGAGTTTCCACTTGGCTCTTCTGGTCTTATTTCTGTTTCTTTAATAATATTAACTTCTCTGTGAGATAACCTTAGGTCTGTCTTTACTTTTTAGAAAGGTCTCCTTTAGTGGACGTTGAGAATAGCTCACTAAAACGTTTTTCTGTTGTGCTTCCTCAGAACAGTTTCTACTGAGAACTTCAACTGAGGCTCGTGAGGAGCATTTCTTGTTTCTTTGCATGTCTTATAATTTTTTTAATACAAAACTGCACATTTAAAATATAATGTGGCAGCCAGGCAGTGGTGGTGATGGCACGTACCTTTAATTCTAGAATTCAAGAGACAGGGGCAAGTTGATCTCTGAGTTTGAGGCCAGTCTGATCTACAAAGTAAGTTCTAGGACAGCCAGGGCTTCACAGAGGAAACGTGCTTCAAAAACCCAAAAGGGGGTGGGGGGAAGAAGAGACCAAAACCAAAATCAACAAGAACAAGAAACCTGGGTTTAAGTTGTCCAGGCTGGTCCTGACCTTTCAATCTCTGTCCCTCAGCCTCCCAAGCAGCATGAGACACCACACCTGACTTACTTTCAAGTATGTTTGTAGGAATATAATTTCTACCACTAGTTTTATCTAGTCTTGTTCAAATAGTAGTTGAAGTGGCTAAAAATAGTATTATATAAGACTATTACTTTGACCTTACTTCCCTGGTTACTTACAATTAAACTTGTCAATGAAATCAATTATCCAACTGGAATATTTGCTGAACTACAAATGTTTCCTATAGGCATTTTTTAAAATTGATTTTATTGAGCTCTACGTGTTTTTCTGCTTCCCTCCCTAACTCTCCCCTCCCCTTCTAACCTCCCACATGATCCCCATGTTCCCAATTTACTCAGGAGATCTTATATTTTTCTACTTCCCATGTAGATTAGATTTCCATGTATGTCTCTCTTAGGGTCCTCATTGTCGTCCAGGTTCTCTGGGGTTATGAATTGTAGGCTGGTTTTCTTTGCTTTATGTCTAAAAGCCACTTATGAGTGCGTACATATGATATTTGTCTTTCTGGGCCTGGGTCTGGGTTATCTCACTCAAATATGATGTTTTCTAGATCCATCCATTTGCTACAGGCATTGTTTTAAGAAAGAGATAATACATAAGCATGTCTACGTGAACTATTATCAGGAAAGTGTATCCCACATGAATCAAGGATAGCCTGGACAAGACTGAGTGTTGGAAAGTGGCTATGGGAGCTTGCTGTTGAGTTAAATCCTATTAAAATCAATTTATAAAGCACATGATCCTTGAATCCAATTCTTCCTGCACCAACCTGAGAGCTGAAATCCTCTGAAAGTCTTCCTTATAAAAAAGCACATGACCATTTGGGGTCAGAAATTAGAACCTAGTAAAGTTGTTTAAATTTAATAAGGTTTAAATTTAAAGACATTTCTGACATCTGTACTAACAATTTTAAGTTCTTAGATCTGTGTAATTTGTGGTTTTCATTTAAACTTTTCATGAATAATTTATAACATCTACTGCATGGGTAGAGGGGCCTGGGCAGTAGCTTCATAAAAACTTGAAAACAATTGTTTTTACAGATATTTTCCTGGTCCACTCCCTTCTGAGTTCAATTACACATATGTTAGGCTAGGTTGTTCTCAGATCATGGATGCCAGCTTGATATTTAACGTGTTCTCTTTGCTATGTCTTCAAAGACACTAATCTGTTTTTGGACAAAAGTAATCTGTTCTTAATCCGGTGTAACTCTTGTGTCAAACACAGTCTTCCTGTCAACAAGCCTGACGTGGGTCTCTGTGATACCTTTCATAATGCCTCTTGAGTTTCTAACCCATGGACGCTGTAAGCGTTTTAATGCTCTGCCTTGCTGGATCTGCTTCTGGTCCAGCGCTGACTGACAGATCATCCTGTCTGCTGTGTGTGACAATCCTCCTAGTATCTGCACAGCTGGTATATTGACCTGCATTCCAAACACACATTCACACACACACACACACACACACACACACACACACACTTATATTTAGGGTTCAACAATAAACAGTGAAGGAAACATGCAGACAAAAAAACAACAACAAAAAAAAAACCCTAACGTTTGAAAGTAAAACATACTTTTTTTGCTAGGTGATTTTGGATTTTTTTTTTTTTTTTTTTTTTTTGGTTTTTAGAGACAGGCTTCACTGTAGCTTTGGAAACTGTCCTGGAACTAGCTCTTGTAGACCAGGCTGGCCTCGAACTCACAGAGATCCGCCTGCCTCTGCCTCCCGAGTGTTGGGATTAAAGGCGTGCACCACCATCACCTGGCTAAAATATTTATTTATTTATCGTGTATACAGTGTTCTGCCTGCACATATGCCTGCAGGCCAGAAGAGGGCACCAGCTCTTAATACAGATGGTTGTAAGCCACCATGTGGTTTCTGGGAATTGAACTCAGGACCTCTGGAAGAGCAGTCAGTGCTTTTAACCGCTGAGCCATCTCTCCAGCACTTTTGGATTTTTAAAACTACTCCCAAGCTTGTTGTGGGACATGCTAAGATTCCTGGAAATAGTTTGCTGCTTTTCATCTTGAGTGTCCTGGTGGTGAGTGATATCTAGAAGTAATGCCAACAGAAGCCAACTGCCCAAGGACACACCCGGGGCAGGACCATGAGAATCACTAAGTGGAACATCTTAAACCCTCACCAATGAGGGCAATGAGGGTCAACACTTACAGCTTTTAAGTAGAGAAAAGAAATGGAATAGACACAAAGAAGAGCTACTCTGGGGCTGGAGAGAGGGCTCAGAGGTCAAGAGCACTGGCTGGTCTTCCAAAGGTCCTGAGTTCAGTTCCCAGCAACCACATTGTGGCTCACAGCCATCTGTAATGAGATCTAGAGCCCTCTTCTGGCCTGAAGGCAAACATGCAGGCAGAACACTATACATAATAAATAAATAAAAATCTTTATTAAAAATGAAGAAGAGGAGGAGGAGGAGGAGGAGGAGGAGAAAGAAAGTGGTAGAATCTCTGCACACCGGGGGCTGGTGCTGGTCTCTAAGCATCTCAGAGACAGGTTTTCACCAAGAGATGGAAGTGGAGCTCTCCAACAGTCACTTCTGCGAGCTCAGGGCTAGGGAGACGGGTCTGCACAGACGGCACAGCTAAAGCTGGCACTACAACAGCTACTTGAGCTGAAAATTGTGACAACATCGGAGGAGCAGTAGAAAAAGGAGGTGGTGTTGACCAGCTGGCCTGCTTCCATCAGTCTCAACAGGGAAACGTCAGCTGTGTGGTGTGCTGAAGGTCCCCGGAGCTTCAGACATGCTTCTTCCCCAGGCTCAACACCCTCATTTGCTCTCAGGACCATAATGGCGGTACCTGACCCTCACACCCTCTGACTGGGTCTGCTCCTCTCACTGCCGTTCTGCAATCTAACAACTTTTCCCGCATGGCGGCACTTTTTGGCTTAGCTGACTTCTCTCCTTTTGTATTTACATTCTATGCTTCTTAGTCAGGGTCAATAAAGCTTCTGCTCTGTGGTCTCCACTGTGTGCTCATAGGTGTTTCCTTGCGCAGGTGACCCAGGCTGTACTGAAATCCCAGCACTCTGGAGGCTGAGGCCAGCCTGGGCTACATAAAGAACAGAGAGATCTTATTCTCAAAGGACAACACACATGTGCACATGTGTTAGGCACACACTGGATTGACTGTGACCCGACTGTGCTCAGGCTAAATCTCAGAAGACAACACACATGTGCACATGTGTGCTAGGCACACACTGGATTGACTGTGATCCGACTGTGCTCAGGCTAAATCTAAAGCACAAGTAGTCCCCGGTTTCTCAAAGTCTCAGTCATGTGCTATGTCAGATCTTTTAAAAAGTTATATATTCCTAACAATTAAAATCTATATCATAATATCCTTTTAAAACTCTATAAGTGTTCTAATTTTGTTTCTATAAATACATAAATAATACCAAGGTTTGACGATTCTGTTTTAAAATTGAAGGAAGGCAGGCAAGATGGCTCAGTGGTTAAAAGGTGCTGCCACCAAGCCTGATGACCCGAGTCAGATTCCTGGAAACCGTATGGTGAAAGGAGAGAACCAGCTGCTATAAGCTGCCCTCCGACCTCCACACACAAGGAGGAAAATCACCGATGCACACATAAGGCAAACTCTTGTATTTCTAGTATCCTTTTCTTAGAAGGTAATAGTGGATTTCTTCATGGCCTGGAGGTGGGAAGACCAAAGTGCTCCTTCTCGGACCTCTCTGTTTCCTGACTGTCTTAGGCCTGTCTGTCTCACCCATCCGTTTACTGCTCTACTTCAGAAATGCCTCCCGTGTCAGAGCTGAGAGCACTAAAGCTGTCTCGTGAGCCTCTGTAGCAGCAACCGGGAGACAGCGTGACACAGACATAGAGTGAACACGCAGCACTGGAGTGGTCTCAAGGGAGAGACTTTCTCTCTCTCTCTCTCTCTCTCTCTCACACACACACACACACACACACACACACACACACACACACACACACACACACACGGGAAAGGACAGTTTCCAGGCAACCAGACCGAAACGGAAGCTGTCCAAGCTGTAACATGAACTTACGGATCTCTTCCACTACTTGTGGGTCACATTCTCTGTATTTTTCAACTTCTGCCTTAAGTTGATCCCTTTGGTCCCGAAATGAAGAAAGTTCTTTTACAAGCACAGCTCGTTCCTCCTGGAGGTAAAGGATTTCATGTACAGTTAGGCCAAATCATGTAGCAGGTGTTCTTGGGCCACCAGCCCCCAAATCATGACAAGAAAACTTATTAATTATGAATGCCTGACCTCAATTTGGGCTTGTTTCTGGCTAGCTTTTTAACTTAAATTAGCCCATTTCTATCATTCCATATGTTTCCCAGAGGCTTGTTTACCTCATCCACATTCTGTCCGTCCCATTTTCCCGCTTCACCCATGTCTGGCTGGCTTCTCTTTCCTCTCTGCCCACCAGCCCCTCCTATCCCTCTTCTGCCTAGCTATTGGCTGTTCAGCTTTTCATTAGACCAATCAGGTACCTTAGGTAGGCAAGGTAAAACAGCAACACATCTTTACATAGTTAAACAAATGCAACAATCTTGATAGAGTTAACAATTATTCTGCAATACAACAAATGCAATACATCTTTGTTTACATAGTTAAACAAAGACTCTATTCCACAACAGAATAAATCTCATGTGTAATGAAGTAATAAATTCTCTAAACACATGTATTTGACATATTTATATAATCAGCTCCTAGTATCCATAGGTTCCTCATTCACATATCAAAACCCCTAAAAGGAAAAACTACACCCGTGCCACACACGCACAGACGTTTCCTTCAGTGTCACTCTCTATGACATAACAGAAAAACATGCTTACAGAGCACTTCTGTTGTAGTAGGAATTACAAGTAATCTAGAGACAATTTAAAATACGTGAGGATCATATAGATATATGAAACTGTTATGGCATTGTAGACACACATTACGTTTGTACGTAAATACATTTTACATAGATAGTAGACACATAATTGATGTGGTCCTGGGGACTGAACTCTGGCTGTCAGGCTTGGCAGCTTTACCTGGCGAGCCCTATGAGCCAACCTAAAGGAACGGAGCACCCACATTTGAGTATCTCACAAAGTCTTGGAGCCAATTCCTCAGTGGACACACCTCAGTATACACACAGATATGCACAGTGTAAGAACAAGCCTAATTCCCACCCTCTGAAACCTCAGTGCCTTTCATATATAATAAAATAATAATATGTAGAATGCAACAATAAAAAGCAGGCAAGAACAGATGGTTACACATGGATGAACTCAAAGAGGATGAGGTCACCACTCACCAGAGGAAGCTCACACTGCTTTCTGGGTTAATTTCAAGGCTTGGGCTGATGCATGTAAGTCACGGTTTCTAACTACATCAATCATTAAACAGTTAAACTTCAAAAAGTGTTTGAAGAAATGTAGAATTTTTTTCAACTTTAAATGATTAACCTTTATAAATATTTAAGAGGATCAGAAATGGTCTCCTGTCACTAGCATAAGCCAACAGGCACCCTCTGACATTTTAGACAGAGCCCTCATCAACACAGAGTTGTCATATTGCTATGACTGTGTGACTGACATTTCTGAAACCTGAAAAAATAATTCATACAAAATCAAATGCAGGCAAAGATTCTCAGATAAATACAAGGTAAAAATCAAAGTTCAAATGGCCTGAATGGTGCTGGCCTAAGGCTTCCCTGCCATCCGTACGACCTGTTTGTACCCTGGCTTTGGTTTTGCTACTGTTCCTGCTGTCTACAAAATACCATGCTCTAGAATAGACTAGCCCAGTAAAACAGTGCATGATGGGAACAACTAGCCCTGTACGTTCCGGTACAGGGTCATTAGTCACATGTCTATGCACTATGGTAGTTGTGTCTGAAAAACTGAACTATATATGATTTAATGAAAATAATTAGTAAATGTCATATTGACACAGCTCAGAGAAATTTGAGGCTAACTAGGATGTAGCACAATGGTTACTACCTGCTGTCCACATCCCGATTAAACATGCTTCCACACAAGAAAGACGAGGAGAAGCAGCTAGGGAGGACAGGAGGAGCAAAGGGTGAAGGTTTGTGTGAGCGTGGTGGCCACGCTCCAAACACTGCAGTGTGAAATCTCTGCCGTGGTAGTTAATGTCTGCATGCTTCTGGTTCCTCAAATACAAGACTGGAGATCGTAATGGTAGCCTCTTCTACCGCTGGCAAGCAAAATGCACTTAAAAGTACCCAGTATTAGTGACGTCTTCAGCAACATTTCCATGGCTGATCCCTAACAGACAGGGGTGGCACTTCTGAAAACTGTTGGTGAGACTTCTTTAGGAGCTTCCTGATTACTGTGCCCGTCTGCTGGTGGAAGCTCCACCGCCCATCGCGCTACACTGGCTAAGCGGATTGACTCACACTCAGTAGACGGTCTGACAGCTTCGAGGTATGTTTATGGTGCTACTCATAACTACAGGAAAAGTTAGAGCAGGTTTGGGTGATACCTGGATCTTACTTCCTCTTAAGTAATTACAGAAATTCCATCTTCCAGTTCCCATCTGCAACTGTGCTGAAAACTAACATGAAACAATAAATCTGAAGCAAATGTGGAAGCATCAACTCCCTGTGAACCTGTGCTGTGGTCCTTTCGCCATGTAACATGTCTTCAGACTGCTCCCTGTGAACCTCGACCCTTACCCCCAACTCCGTCCCTCTGTCATAGCCACCAACTTCTGCAGGCAGCCTCTGGGAAGCCCACAGGCCACCAGCACTGGCCTCTCCTCCTTCTCTGTGCCCATTCCCAGGGGACTAAGCAGATCCATCAGCAACCTCCAGCCCCGCTCTTCCCTAAGTGTCAGTCTCCAACACCAAGAGACACATTCTAAAGGGTCAGACCTGTCAGAACGTCAGCAGCTTTCCCTACAAGGCAACACACAGCCACCACATTGCCCTGAGAACCGGGAAAAGGAATAGAAACCAAGGACAAAACATCCACCCAACAAAGACAAGACCAGCTATCAGCACCTAGAATTCCTGATCCCGGATGCCAAGAGGCCAGAGTAAAAACCCCACTGATGGCAGCACATGTCTGCACTACAGCCCAGTGACCCCACCATAACAGGCCCGAGAAGTGCAGTAGGGACATTTGAAGACAGGGCCTTCAAAATAGCCTTAATGAATATGTTAGAGGTCCTAAAAGGAAATTAACAATTCATTAAAGAAATCTATGAAAACACAAACAGTGGAATGAAATGGAGAAAACAGTTCAAGAACTGCAGGGGGAAACAGAATCAATAAAGAAAACCCAAACTGAGAGAAACCCAGAAATGAAAATTTAGAAATTCAGACAGGACCCTCAGAGGCAAGCCCCACCAACAGAATACAGAAGATAGAAGACAGAATCTCGGGCACTGAAGACAAGATGTAAGAAATGGATAGCCTGGTCAAAGAAAATGTTAACTCTAAGAAATCCAGACAGAAAAGATCCAGGACATTGGGGACACTGTGAAAAGACCAAATCTATGAATAACAGGAATACAGGAAAAAGCAGAAACCCAAAGCAAAACTACAGTAACTATTTCCAACAAAATCGTAGAAGAAATTTTCTCCAATCTAAAGAAGGTGGTACCTATCAAGGTGCAAGAAGCATACAGAACTCCAAATAGACAGGACCAGAAAAGAAACTCCCCACGTGACATAATAATCAAAACACTAAACATACAGAACAAACCAGGAGTATTACAAGGCCAAATAACATCTAAAGACAGACCGGTTAGAATAATGCCCCACTTCTCAATGGAGACTCCAAAACCCAGAAGGGTCTAGAGAGACTCTGAGACTCTTAGATGCCAACCCAAACTCCTATACTCAGGAAAACTTTCCATCACAATAGGAGGACAAAGAAAGAGCTTCCATAAGAAAACCAAATTTAAGCAGTTATATGTCTATAAACCTAGCTCTACAAAAGGTACCAGAGCAGTGGCTCTCAACCTTCCTAATGCTGCAACTCTTTAATACAGCGCCTCATGTTGTGCTGACCCCAACTGCTGTGGGATAATCCTCTTGAGCACTGTAAAGATTTGTCACTCGAATTGGTTTAATAAAATGATGATTGGCCAGTAGCCAGGCAGGAAGTATAGGAGGGATTACACAACTAAGGATGATGGGAAGAAGGGTGGACTGAGGAGATACCAGCCAGACTCGGGGAGAGTAAGATGGGCATGCCACACTGAGAAAAGGTACTGTCATGTGGCAGAGCGTAAATAAGGAATATGGGTTAACATAAAAATATAAGTTAAGTTAGTAATAAGTCTGAGCATTTATAAATAATTTTAAGTCTAATTTTAAGCATTTATAATAATATTAAGTCTCTATGTTAACTTGGGAAGTGGTTGCCGGGTATTTGGGAACAGGAGGGTAGGAGAGAAATGTCTGATTACACCCAACAATAAAAGTATTTTTGTTGCTACTTCATAACTGTAATTTTGCTACTGTTATGAATTGTAAATATCTATGCTTTCTGATGGTATTAGGTGACCCCTGTTCAAGCCCTCAAAGGGGACACAACACACAGGGTAAGAGCCAGTGTGCTAGAGGAAAAACTTTAACATGAAGAGGCTAATGACACCCAAGAAAACACAAGGAATAAATAATATCAGACCAGCAAATCAAAGGGGGAAAGAAAAAACAGCTCACGACAAAATAACAGGCAGTGACATCTACTGCTCACCAGTAACTCTCAGTATCAATGGTCTCATCAACAAAATGGATCCAAAAACAGGGTCCCTGCTTTGGCTGCACCCAAGAAACACCCACTAACATCAAGGACAGAATTCACCTCAGGGTCAAAGGATGGAAAAAGATATCCCAAGCAAATGGCTCTAAGAAGCAAGCTGATGTAGCCACTATATCTGAAAAAATCGACCTCAAACCAAAACTAATCAGAAGAGATGGGAAGGACACTCCATACTCAAAAGAAAAGTCAACAGAGAGGCCACTGTAGTTCTTAACACTCAGGAACCAAACACGTGGGCACCCAAGTTTATAAAAGAAATACGATTACAGCTTAAATCACATATTGACCTCACATAGCAGAGTGTACACAGCCCTCTGGATTTCAGTTAATTCCAGACATAGTCAAATTCACAACCGAGAGCAGCTATCACAAGTCCATCCCTTGTCAACTTGATACACAATCATATCTCCTTATGTCATACTTAATTTCCAAATGAGGACAGTAACCATGTTATAACTAACATGATATAACTATCCCACATACAATTGCAAATGCATTATCTATTTCATCAGATAACATACAATCTCAAGCACACTATAAATTTAGAACAGGAACATCCTTTCAGTATCTCAGACTTAAATATGATAACCACTGATATTCTCTTAATTGATACTACATCACATGATAAAGGAATCAAAAGGAAACACAAATATCCGTACAAACACATTCTTAACAAACACGACAGAAACAATTGTGTCAATTATAATCCTCATCTCTGCAACTGGCCACGTGGCCTTAGCTGGTATTTATAACTACCTTCCCCCACCCTCAGCAGGTCTTGTCTCTTTCCTCATTCATTCCTGAAGGGTCATTCTGCCTGGGTTAGGTTGTTGCAGTTTCCCATTGACTTTAATCACCAGACATGATTAACACCAAGAGATGATCTAAGGGATCTCCTGCACTCCAGACATCATCTTTCTTACCTCCACTGTGAAGCTATCCAATTTCCCCTCCTAACACTGTTATTCCTTTTTAGTCTATTGGGTTAAGAGCATCAGAAGCCCAAAGCGGACAGGAAGAAGTCTGAGCATCTATTTCAATGAAATGTTTGTTGTGGCTTTCTGCAGGAGCACTCCCCATTTGGAACCAAAACTTCTAGGCCAGCAGAATTTAAGGTGCTCAGAATGGGATGAAAATTTTTCCTAGTGGGTCACTAGGAGTGATAATGAATGGACCTATTCCCCTTTCCTAATCCCCTTGATTCCTGAATTCATGGATCCTGGCTATGGAAGAAACTACACCATATATTGGATAGTGATTCAAAGCAAATATTGCTTTCTAGAGAACCTGCCCCAGTCCTCCAGGGAACTGCCACCTAATTGGAACTATAACTGTCTTTAAAAGGCCATTCCATCTTTCTATAAGGCCAGCTGCATGGTGAGGAACATGGTAAGACCAGAGGATTCCAAGATCATTGGCCCACTGTACTCAGAGTAAGTATCTGCTTAGCAAGGACAAACTGTTCTTCCCACAGAGGAAGTGGTCTAATGTAGCCAACCTGTCACTGGCTGATCACCCCGGGGAACAGGGTCACATCTGGGCTCAGTATTGGTCTCTGCTGTTGGCCGATCTGGCAGTAGAGACAGCTATAGCCAGGTCAGCCTGGGAGAGTGAAGTCCACATCATAGAGCCTGTGCATGACCTCCATTAATAAGAACCTTTGGGGTTCAGCCCCAAGGCCTTCTCAGGGTTCAGAAGGGAAGCAACAACCAGTGAAAAGCTCAGGATGTCTGAAGGTGAATGAATTTCTCACTATGTGCTTTTCAAATTCAGTCTCTTTATTGGTCTGTCTCAATCCTAATTCTCCCGTCCTCTTTCTAATTCCTCCTAGCTTCTACTTCTCCTCTAGCCTAAAAACTCTTCTCCTTACAGGAGCCTTGAAGCAATAAAATAAAATTACAATAGTTACCTCTAATTGGTCAAAAGCACATTCCTAGGGTAAGCGATAGGGAGCTGAGTCATTGCCATGGCAACACAAGGTAATAAGGTTACAGAAATAAGACCATGACTAGAGGGTGGGGGTACAGTGCCCAGTGACAAACTTTGAGACATAGTTTTGTTGTTAGCAGACTGGCAGGTGAAGAACTGGCGTGCTTTTCTTAGGGTGCTTTGTGTAGTAGCCTTGGTTGAACACCTGCAACTCTGACCTTGTGCACAGCTGCAAAGTTCCAAACTTATGTTCTATTTACAAAAGCCTTTAGTCAGTTTGAACTTGCTCTGAGGTAAAAGTGAGCTAATTGTATGCAGTTAGTCTGATCAAAAGAACAAGGCAGGCTCTTCAGTGTCCACAGTCCTTATGGGACAAACAGATTCAGTTATGAAGCATGCCCAGTATATATTCTATATATCAAAACAATATAGTTAAATGAGAAGTCATCTTCCTGACCACCCACAGATATATGTGCCCATAAGATTGAGATGCAATCATGAGATTACATATACACATCACATGAGATTACACACTACAATGCAGGTATTGGGGAGACACCAAGCTGCTTTAGCAAAAGTGAGCAACTGTTTCCAAAGTTGATGATCCTGAGGGCCTTGGACAGGATTAACCTCCATCAGAGTCACTCCTCTGGTAGGTTGACATCTGAATTATAATTGCCGTATGCTGTATACTTCCATGCCTCTGACACTCCATCTCTGCCACCATGGACACATTGCTCATGGGCCCACTGGGTAATGACAGGGATGGCTGGGGAAAGGTGTTGTCTACAGAACAGGTCATCCAATCTACTTGCTCACTGAACTCCTCCTCTGCTGAAGTCACCTTTGGATGAGCATTTACACAGGACCCAAGCATCTTCACATCCTTCCCTCAATGGAGAGATCTATCCACATTCATCTTTCCCAGATGTCTTTTTCGCCAATTTTCTAATCATGTTCTTTCCAAGTCCCTAACCATCCAGCCAATCCATTGGCTACAGCCCATGAGTCAGTGAACAATTGCACATCTGGCCATTTCTCCTTCCAAACAAAATGTAGGACCATATGTAATGCCTGAAGTTCTGCCCACCATGACAGTTTTCCTCTGTCAATGTCTTTCAGGGTGGTCTCACAGATGGGAGCAGTACTGCAGCTGTCCACTTCCGGGTGGCACCGTCTCCTCCTCGGTTACAGGGCATATCCCATGAAGTTGGATTAGCATGCTCGGCAACTGATGGCATTGTAACAGGAATAGAAACCATAGGCATTTAGGCAACTTCATGTAACTTGCTTGTGCTTTTAGGACCTGCTTGAGCCTGATCACATATATGCCACTTTTATCTGATAATGGATTGCTGCTGTGCACATTTTATTTTATGGCTTGCTCATGACAGGCAGCTCAGGTTGCACGGTAACTTGGTGGCCCCTCGTAAGGCCCAACTGTTGTAGAATATTATTTTAAGCTGTGTTGCTTTTACTTATGCTACATTTGTTTGGCTCTGTGAAGCTGGGATTCTTTGCCTGTCTAAAACACCTGATGGTCTAATAAAGAGCTAAATGGCCAATAGCGAGACAGGAACAAGGAGAGGCTTCAGAGTAGGTATGGGCAAATTGGAAAACCTATTCTAGATACTTAAACAAAATTCATCCTTATACTTCTATTGCTCTGGAATCACTTCTGGATATATATCACTAGATAGACGATGGAGGATAGAAAGAAAGAAAAAAGAATAGGTAGGTAGATAGGTAGATGATAGATAGATAGTAGAAAGAATAGGTAGGTAGATAGGTAGATGATAGATAGATAGTAGAAAGAATGGGTAGATAGGTAGATGATAGATAGTAGAAAGAATAGGCAGGTAGGTAGATGATAGATAGATAGTAGAAAGAATAGGTAGGTAGGTAGGTAGATGATAGATAGATAGTAGAAAGAATAGGTAGGTAGATAGGTAGATGATAGATAGATGGTAGAAAGAATAGGTAGGTAGATAGGTAGATGATAGATAGATAGTAGAAAGAATAGGTAGGTAGATAGGTAGATGATAGATAGATGGTAGAAGGAAAGCGAGCAGGCTTCCTTCTTCCCCGTCCTTTACACAGGCTTCCAGCAGAAGGTGTGGCAGAGATGAATAGGAATCTTCCTACCTCAAAAGATCTGGATTAAAAGTAGATCTTCCCTTTAAATAAGTTAATCAAGAAAATAATACCTTGTGGTTTTACCTAATCACTTGTGTTTTTGTTAATTCCAGATGTAGTCAAGTTGACAACAAGGATATTATTATATTGATCATTTTCTATTATGTGCCAAAAGTTTTTACAATTCTTTTATGTGTATGTGTGTGGCTGGAGAGACAGCCGTGGGTGCTGGGAACAGAACTCTTACATTTTTGGTTGTGCGTGTTATCTTTAACAGCTGAGCCATCTCTCTAACCCTACAATTCTTAAAAAACATACTTACGTATTTGATAGGGCTTCCTATATACCAGACATCCCTTCAAACCTCTGCAAATACTAACTACTTTAATCCACACAATAACCTAATGAAACATGTTCTGTTATCCCCATGTTACAACCCAGAAAGTTAAGAACAAAATTTAGGGGCTGGAGAGATGGCTCAGTGGTTAGGAGCACTGGCTGCTCTTCCAGAGGTCCTTAGTTCAATTCCCAGCAACCACTTGGTGGCTCACAACCATCCGTAATGAGATCTGGCGCCCTCTCTGGCATGTGGGCATACATGGAGGCAGAATGTTGTATACATAATAAATATATAAATAAATCTTTTTTTAAAAAAAAAAAAAGACAAAATTTAGGAGACTTCAAACTCAGGCAGCCTGACTCCAGGGTTTATGTTGCTATTACACACACACACACACACACACATACTCTAAAGAATTCACAGACACAAACTTACGGTCTCTTGCCGGCCAATTCTAGCTTTCTCGATGCTCTTCTGCAGGTTTGCATGCTTCTGGCTTCCCTCCAACAGCTAGAGAGAGAATCAGGCAGACAAAATGGTTTGCTAAGAAACTGTCTGGCAGATACTATAGAAGATAAAATGAAACAGACTGTCGGTTCAGCTCTGTGTTAGAAAAAACATTAAAGGCCACACTGAAAACTAATTTTTCTAATTTGAAGAAGATTACCAATCATTAGAGCAGAATGAAAGGAAAGAGTCTTAGGGTTACTACTGACTGCTGGATGGAACGGCCATGACCCAAAGGAAGGAGAGGAAAGGTTTCATTTGGCTCGCACTCCCACACCCATTATGCATCACCGGAGGAAGTCAGGAGGCTGGAGGCAAGAGCCGATGCAGAGGCCATGGAGGAGCTCAGCCTGCTTTCTTACAGCATCCAGGACCACCTGTGCCACCCACAATGCTGGGCTCTCCCCCACCAATCACTACATAAGAAAATGAGTCAGGCAGTAGTGGCGCAGGCCTTTAATCCCACCACTTGGGAGGCAGAAGCAGGCGGATCTCTGTGAGTTCGAGGTCAGCCTAATCTACAAAATGAGTTCCAGGACAGTCAGAACAGTCAGGGCTGTTACACAGATAAACCCGTCTTGAAAAACAAATAAAAATAGTCTGTGTCAGTTGACATAAATATTAGCCTACACAAAAGTAAATGTTTTCTTATTTCATCCAAAAAAATAAATAATAATATCTTTTTTCCCCCAATTTTTGTTGTTCTGAGAGAAGGTCTCACTACATAGTCCTCACTAGCCTGGAACTCAAAGAGAATAACCTGCCACTACCTCTCCAGGAGCGGGGATTACAGGCCTGTGGCACAACACCAGCCATGTCTTCAATATCTTTATGTAATCTTTAGCTGTTTTTCCATCTCTAACCCAAATAACCTCTAAGTTAATAAACTACCTCAAGTTAGTTTAGTTTTAAGTTGGATTTGAAAATTCAAAAATATCTCCTTTAAAACTCTGTACTCAAATTTCATTTCACTTTTGACTAAGGTCTCTGGAGAATACCTCATGCTGTTTCCTGTTGAAACCTCAGTAAGTTGGTACTATCCGGTAAGTCAGTACTATCCCACTACAGTCAGTCAGCACTATCCCACTACAGTCAGTCAGCACTATCCCACTACAGTCAGTCAGACTATCTCACTACAGTCAGTCAGCACTATCCTACTACAGCCAGTCAGTACTATCTCACTACAGTCAGCACTATCCCACTATAGTCAGTCAGACTATCTCACTACAGTCAGCACTATCCCACTACAGTCAGTCAGACTATCCCACTACAGTCAGTCAGCACTATCCCACTACAGCCAGTCAGTACTATCTCACTACAGTCAGCACTATCCCACTACAGCCAGTCAGTACTATCTCACTACAGTCAGCACTATCCTACTAGTCAGTCAGACTATCTCACTACAGTCAGCACTATCCCACTACAGTCAGTCAGCAC